>DWJQ01000607.1:0-13487 GCA_018248915.1 Hesperia meskei straton | reverse complement strand
GCTCTGTAGCCTCGCCAGAAAGAGAAAGGTGATTACTAAAGATTTCGTCTCTTTTTATCCGAGGGACGCTCTGAAGCATAGATCATACACATATATGAGACTCTGAAGGCTGGCTTCTGCCCTCTAGTGTACTATCTCGTCAACCCTTTCTCGGATTTGTTCATAGCGATATTTGTATTGTTAGATTTATTCGGTTGGCAGCACTACAGAAACATCTTTTTCTTTTCGCATTGACAATATTGACATATTCATATCAATAATGACACTTATAGCTCACAACCTAAAATGTACGATCACAAAATTTAAATTATTAAACATTAAATATGCAGGAATTAGATGGATATGTACCAAAACTTATAATATATTGTTCTTCGGATCTGATAAAATATCTCTTAAAAGCTTCAGGAAAGTTAATGAGTTTAGGTAAGTGTACTACAGGATATTTTTTTAGAAAACAAAAATTACATGTTATCACACCACAATTACATTGAAACTTACAGGAAAAAAGACAAAACTATTGGACGACTGGACCTAGTTACGTCTAATACCTTACAGAATAGATCAGATGTCGAGAAATATGCGCAAGAAGAAGGTATCAAAACAGTGCAGTGGCCACTCTCTAATGTGAAAGATGGGGACTACGATTTGGGACTAATAGTAGCTTTTGGACATCTTATCAAAGATGATGTATTAAACAAGTTTCCATTGTAAGTACAGATATCATTAAAATGATATAATGTTTGGATCTCCCTATATTACATTGTATGTTTATTTGTATGCGCTTTTTTGTAAGTACATAAACATTTGTATTATATATTTAAGTAATGGTGGCAAAGAATTTTATAAAATAAGTAACAATGTGGTTATAGTGACCATACAATGTTCAACAAAAATCAACATTTTAAGTACCTGTGAAAAAATATTGTCCTTTGTTTTCAAATATCATAAGTAGCAGTTGTTAAACCACCATCAAAGACTTTGAGTGTCACAAGTTTGTGATACTTAAGTTAGGTAGGTACCTATTAACCCTTGCTCTAGGTCTGGCAGATTTAGTAGTGGAGGCCATTAATGGGTCAAAGTTGTTTCTGCCAACCTAAATTTCTTGTAGGTCAGTTCTATTTTAGAGTATCCCAACTTGCAGGTGACTCACAGGTACCATGGATTAGGGATATTTATATCATTACTTGCACCATTGTCACTTTACATAACATATACATTTATACAGATTTGATACTATATTTGATGAATTAGTTTTGTTATTGAAATTGATAACAATGAACAATGATATAAATGCCCATTGTTATAAGTATATTGAAATATGTTGTTTGAGTTTTGATTTCAGAGGTATGGTAAATGTTCACCCCAGTTTACTACCCCGATGGCGCGGCGCTGCGCCTATTATTCACACCCTGCTGCATGGAGACGAGATCACTGGTGTTACATTAATGAAAATTAAAGCTAATATATTTGATGTAGGTATGTATTTATGTACTTACTTGTAACTAGCTCATTGTATACCAGAACAATGATATTATATTTTATATCTATGCCAATGCATGTCTTTGTTATAGATATTGCACATTTGCAGTTCAGTCATTAAAATCTCCAAATATTTTTTCCTGCATGTTACACTTTATACCTACCTATGCATGCAGTGAAACTATGTGCTCATACTTATTTCTGTTGCGGTTTAAGGTTAAATCTATCTACCAGCGAATTTTTGCTAGGACACCTAACATCCTCACAACATGCTATAAATGCTATAAATTTATGATAACACCTTTTAATGATCAAATTTTAAATTAAATTTTCAGGTGAAATAATAGACCAAAAACAGGTTCCAGTTCCCAAAGATGTGAAGTTGCCAGAACTGACGGACCACTTATCAGAACTTGGAGCAGATATGCTTGTCGAGTGCTTGAAATTATTACCAGACAGTTTAAAGAAAGCAAAACCACAGAGTTCTGAAGGAGTTACTTATGGTAATTTGATCTTATATTATAAAAAAATACATATATTATAATTCATGTAGGACATAAAACAAAATGAACTTGCATTGATTGCTATTACCCAATTTATTGTTGTCATCCCAGCATCTTGTATCTCGAACAATATCACCAGCCTCACATAGTACCAATATTGCAGTTCTTGATTTAGTTTACATCATTTGAAACAGTTTATCACTTTGTATTTTATTGTGGTTATTACTGTAATTTGATGTTACGTTTCTTTTGTTTTAGCAAGAAAAATTAACAAGAGCATAAATAAAGTAAACTGGTCAGAAATGAGCTCTATACAAATATACAATTTGTACCGTGCTATATATGGCCTTTATCCATTGACAACAATATTTAGAGATAAACAGATGAAATTATTTGGTGCATTTCTGGGCAATCATCAAGAAACTGCTGACAAACGAATACCAACAGGTACACTAGAATATTGTGATAAAACAAATGCTCTGAGAGTCGTATGCAAAGATAAAAAATATATTTACTTTAAATCTGTAAGGATAATTGGCAAGAGAGAAAAGGAATTATGTAGTTCGTTAATATAAAGATTTCGCTAATTCATATAATATAGATTTTTTTTATTGACATCCCAATAAATTCTTAAAAAATCATTTTTTTCTTCGTTTGTCTCGTATTAAAGTTATTTTAGATTTTTTTTTAGATTTTTTGATAAATTAAAATTCGTGTGCATAAAAAAAACAAAGACACATCATTAATTTTATTTAACTTTCCTCAACCAATTACTAAATTCATTCTTACATTCACAAAATAAATATTATCCATTCAATCCTGGCTATGAAGAAAAACTATGCATATCTATAGAGCATACTTCAAGAAGAATTCTATCTACATGTATCAACCCTAATAACATCTATAGAATTTGTTGAACTTCTAGGTGCATAGTCACACGAATAGTGGATACAATTAGCAATATTTTCCCTACGACTTCCTGTCTGCTAAAATCTATTTGCCAAATATAATACTAAATAAAGGTGTAATTAATTACTAAATAAAATATATAATTGCAATGATAGATATACATTCATGTTATATTCCTACAGGCACAGCAATTGAGATGGTGGAAGTAACATCACATTAGAAACTCATCATCAATTTTATACACAGATTATACCTAATTTACAATCTAATTTACAATGTGATATAATACATAATTATGTAATATATATACATAATAATAGAATACATAATGATATAGTAAAGCAAAGAAGTGGAAAGGTTCAATTATTTGATTAACATATAACTATATACATAGATAGAAATATTAAACAAAAATAAATATATAGCTTTGTAATTGTCATGTCTTCATAATTGCTATTCCTTTAGAGAATTTATGTAGCTTATAGGCAGCTGTTGTCTATCACACTCTTACCCTGGAAATATAACCAAAGTATGTTAAAAGCTGTTGACAATTTTGTGATAGAACCTACATCAATAAAATACGCACAAACACCGACCTCTAAAACAATTAAAAGCGATCCTACAACTAGCTGTAAGATTCTTCGTATTTCGTTTATCTTACCTTCTGAAGTTTGATTTTAAAATAAAATCATATAAATTGAATTGTACTTTAAAATATTCTTTTTCGTAATTCCTGATTGATTTTTTTCTCATTTGAATGATGCGGCTTTTAGTGCCTAATTTCAATGTAAATCAATTATTGTTTTATAGAAGCTCACTGTGACTACCCACTTTGATACTTTTCCAATGTTGTATGTTAATATGCAGCTGAATAATATTATATATGTAGCATGTATGTTGCATATTAATGAGTATGGGTGAGTGTAAATGTTTAAACTTATCACAGTTTTATGTGAATTATTTGGTAGTTAGTAAGTAGCGACTGATTGTAGTTATCAATCACTTGACTTAATGTAGTTATGTAATTATTGCAAGTACTAGACTGAATTACATGATTTAGCCTGTACTAGCAATATTCCCATGTGTTAACACACAATTTTATAGTAAAAAATAGTTCTGTGTAAAATGGAATTTTGTGTCAAAAATACATCCGAGTAATCGAATCTGATAAGTTATTATGAATACCTTTATTTCACATCATGTTAAAATATCGTTAAATGGAACACCGATGGAATAATGTTTTGTTTAAATAATAGACAGATGAAAATTACAAATGTAATATAATTGACACACATTACAGTTACAAACATTGTAATTATAGCAATTTGTAAATGACAAGGCCATAGGCGTAACTAGATATCTGCGGGTCTGAATTTATATACATACTTTTTCTGTATCAATCAGGATAACGAAATAGATAATGTGATATCAAAATAATATAACCTGTATTAATGAACTCAAAAACTCCACCAAAAATAAATCATTTGGCAGATTTCGATGTTATTAGATACATAAATACATTTCCCTTTCAAATTCGACTTATGTAATAACATTATGTACCTAATACATTTAGTTATTTCCGTATAATATTTATGCAGTCTGCCGGCCAGAGTCTAGTATCGCCTATGAATATACACGGAAACAGAAGCCTGTTCAATTTCTTACCTCACAAATTTTAGCAAATACAGCAATGTGATTTTCTAACTATGCGAACCCTGAAAAGAGTAAGGTTTCTGTACCCCGTTCGACGTGCATACCTTAGCTTCTGTTTTGTTATGATATAACAAATAAAACCAACAGACAGTGAAATTGTAAGTAATGAAGTTGAAAGCTGGTCACATGTATGACACACATGATATGACTGAACAATGGAGATACATAAATTGTGTTCTTTGATATCTTTTGTATTTTAAAATATTGCCATCATTCACTGAATACGTCACAATACCTATATAACTTCTACAATCTAACTGACCAGACAAACTACACTACATTTAGACTAGACTAGTTAAATGCGAGAGATATGTTTGTAGATTTATGGACAGTATCAATTGTCCTCTTTTTTTTACTAAAACCTAATTTCATTTTTTCAAACAACCACTATTAATCTTACATTTATATTGTTACTTAGCTGCACTAGAGATCTTGAAACGATTCTAGTTCACTATGTCGATAAAACATGTTGGCTCATACAAATGTAACATTGATTCATTAGCACGAAAAATAAACAAAAGAAGCATTATCAAATATTGAATACTTACAAATTCAGCTTGCAATAAAAAAAGAAAACATATGTACAAATAAAATAAAAAACATTCAAAACAATGTGCCAAGACACTGACACGTAAGTGAATGAAGGATTGTGATAATAATGTGCAGTACTCATATTAGTCCGCAAATACTAAGGTTTTTTAATTTTATCAGCCTCTTCCTTTCGTTTTTAAACTATTGTGAATACTGCAAATCATTGTTAAAGTATATTAACAAGTGTAAATAAAATTAAGGTGATAATGATTTGGTATTGCTAGTTTCCCAATATAGATAGATGAACAAAATCCCAAAATAAAATTTTAAATTTAAGTACAAAATGCAATGAAAAATTTAAACTATTGTTGAGTCAATTGCTTGTTTGGAAACCCCGAATGGCTAATACAACTGTTTTGTTTATATCAATAACGATACCAATATATTAGCACTTTTTTGGTAATTTTAACCGATAAATTAAGTTCGACACTAATAATGGTATGGGGCTCTTGTCTGTGCCCAATACGACCGTTTCAACTCGATGTCACTTCATGCAGGTCACAGTGAACATTTGGGCGCCGCCTGTACCCTAAAATGTTAGTGAAAAAACTAATTACTATCCCAATGATCGCTGATGAAGTTATTAATATTGGCGTCACGGACGATTTTTGACTGCAGGCCATTCTGTAATCTACGTCCTAACGCGTTAATAAATGCGGTGTTTATAAAGAAATTAGACTTGTCAATATTGTCAATTATGTACTCTTATTTTCATGATATGGCTTATCAAGGTAGTAAATAATCATCGTCGCCTCGATATGGCGCTGGTCACGAAAAAAGAAAGAAAAGTATAATCCGATTGATTATTTCATGGCTTTGAAGTCTGTTTCGAATAAAAATGATTATAATGGTAGAAATTAATATTGCAACTACTTTTACTACACACACACACACGCATTACATATGAAGTAAAAATCGTCCGTGAAAAAGATGTGGTGCAATTAACAATAACATTTACATCAGAAATAAAATTTAAAATGAAGTATCCATAATTTTTAATGACATTGCAATAGAATCATTAATTTAAAACTATTGCAGTCACATGAACACAAGGCACAATGAAAAGATAAATCAGGTGATATAAATATATTTACAACACACATGCAAACATAACCACATAAAAATAAACAAATCAGACAAACAAAACAAATATAAAAATGTTACGATTAGAAGCAAGCAACGGAACATAAAGGATCGATTTGAAATATTTCCAGTTTAGTAAATGCTTATATTCTTGGGTGCGAATCTGCAAAATGCAATAACGTAATTTATTATCAACAGCCATTGCCCAATTATTGATATATTTTCTCTAAAAAGGGGAAATATGCAATGAAAGGTTTTTTTCTTCAACATAATATATTTAATCAACATAATTATATTTTAATAATTAGTCTATATTATTCCTCTATATAATAATTTAACAATAAAAGAAGTGGTGCAACAGATAATAATATAGTGCGTTACTAAAATTATACAGTAGGGTAGGTACTTGGTATTGCTTGACCAGAAAAATAGAAAACCTGTCATGAGGACGCTAAAGTTTCCTTTTTTATGCCAACAGCACAGACAACAGTATACAGTATAGTAACGCTCGTGTTATTATTGTCATTTTGACAACTATGTCCGAAATGTTTTTCATGGAAATAAATGTTATTTTCTACGAAATGTTATTTTAGCACAGAGAAAACCACTATTATTTCACGAATATGAACAGTTTTTGTTATTTTAGCACAAAATAGAAACTCAAAATAAAAAGACAAACATGAGACAAACTGTGACATTCAAACTCAATGACAAGCAATTTACGATTGACGTTTAGAAACTAAGCGTTGCTAGTAAAATAAATTAGTTCCATGAGTTTACCGCAATATGGTGAGGTTTTTTATATTCCTGGTCAACCTATACATAATAATTGTACTACTATGCCTACTTTACCGCATCTAGTTTTGTACTTAGCGCCTACAGATCTAACAACAATCACTGTTATCTCTTAAACAACATTTCAATTCGTTCATTTACTACGAAGCTAGCAGCCGATGGGTGATAACGCGCCCACGCATGGAAATTAACTTATTTGACAGAACGATACATCAGAAAGATAAAAGACCACCTATTGCTCCCTCGATATGAGCAATATCACAGGTAATTTATAACTTCATCGATAAAAACCGTTGTCAGTAGCATACACATATTATAATAAAAACACATGCATTTTAATTAAATAAAAATAATTCGGATGCAATCTTAGTCACGATTTCGTTGGTTACAAGAACTATGTTAGAAAACAAGTCAAAGTCAAGAAGTAAAGACCCTTTACAAAATGCAGCATGGCACAAGACAACACCCCCAGGTGTCCGAGTACTCCCAAGCAATAACAAAACAAAAGGACAAAACTCGTATAACGAATCATAGGTACATATATGTATATAGAACGATATCTAAGTACTATAGCACCCTGTAACATATACATACATATGTATTGGAAAGTAACTGTTATTTACATAATATTAATAAGTTAATATATCTACATATTCTACGTTATTCAATTATAATAGGCTCTGAGGGCTAAGGGTCTATAGATTCTAAGGCTAGTCAGAAGGAAGCGGTCAGGCGTGGCTTACATGTGTTCCGGATGGCTGCGGATGCAGTCAATGAAATCACTAGGCTTCAGCTCGCCTCGGCAAATGCGGAATACGGCCGTGAACAGTGGGAACCTGCGAATACCATAAAGTATGATATTTATTGAAACGACCGGTAAACATTTTATTAACTTACTCAAGACTTTTTTGACGCCAAATAACTTTGAACGACATCACCAACGATAACTAGAGCTAACTCAAAAAGTACTGTCAGATGTCTATATGGGACCAGGGGACTAGCACCAGCTTTTGAATATAAAATAAAAATAAAATATACGTGGAATATATTAGTTACTGAGTGTACGAATTTTGGTGATATATATTTTGAAACCAGGCTCGTCATGTGGTCATATTTAAATTTGAGCACTAAATTGTATTATTTGCCAAAGCAAATGATATAATATGGTTTGATACACCGCTCCCTTTAAAAATAACAAAACGTGCAACTTCGTACGAGAAGACCCGTAAGATAGACCCTCTCCTAGGAAGAGTTTTTTAGGAAATGATGTTCCAAAATATACTTACACATAGAAAAGTTAAGTGGTGTGAAGAATATTTTTATAGTACTGCACTGCACACGCATGCCATATACATACATTATCCATTTTAACGCATCTCGATGATTTTGTGTGACAAGCCTCTCAAAAGATAACGTTCTTGACCTTGTAGCGTACTGTCATCTTGTGGACTTATGTCATAGCAATAAAGCGTCAATTGTAAATATCGATAAAGTCGAATATTGTTAATTTTAAAACGCGATAGTTAAAATGCAAACATGTACCTAATGATACCCAGCTCGCAAGTTATGTAAATATTTTTTCTGATATTATCAACAATCTAAAATGTCGTACACGAAATTATGCAATATTTTCGACTGATACACGGCGATTCAGATAACATGATGTATCAGTGAATGTGTATAAATAAATGTAATCCGTTAACCCCGAATTGCGAGTATGCGATGTCCCGTCACGTAACAATTGTTACGGCTGCACAGAAATAGGTGGTCTTGGCTGGCATCCACGGTCAAGGAAAGGCCAATGGCAGCGATAATTGAATTAGCTCATCTGATTAACGTCTAAATAATACAAAGTGTTGTATTGCGTATCAAAGTTGGTACTTTGAAAGCTTGTGCTGTAGTGACGTGTTTCTGTTATTCAGTATAATTTTGGCTCACAGTGTTTTTTGTTGACTCAACTATCGCGAGCACTGCAGAGTAATATCGGAAGTAAACAATAATATTTGCGACCAATTTAAATTACCGCAAAAAAATTATGTCACACCAAGTTCCACTCAACCTGGGCAACTTTGGACACTGACATTTAATGTTAGTTTTATTTCAATGGGTTCCCCAATGAACCAAGCATTCGGACTAAATATTTATGCCGTCCGTAAGATTCTCTGAGCAAATGACCTAGTAAAAATAAAATCAGTGCTACGATCAAAAACATCTCTGTGCAAACGCTACACTAACTTGTTCTCCATATTCTTGTTGGCGAGCATATGGTTGACCTCCTCGGCGGTGATGGGGCCTTGCAGCTTCTGTCCGTTGAGCATCTCGTCTTCTAACTCTTTGATCGAACGGCCCGTCTTCACGAACGCCTCCGCCACTCTCCTGTTCCTGCCGCCTGCAACAGGTCATATCCTACTGTTTTATTGCCATTTTAGGGTTATGGTAATAAATTACTGATTTTTCTGTTTAAGCCGTATTCAGTCAGCCGCTTAACTGACTTTCCGGGTCCCTAATATAAACTCATTACAAAACCTAGCTTGATTGATTCTTAATTTTGAAGGATAACTGCAATTTGCCTCGCAGGTAATAAAATCGCTTAACAAACTTTCTAGGTCCCTAACATACGTTACAAAAAATAGGTCGATTAATTTTTAATTTCAAAGGATAGTTACAATTTGGCCGGCAGGTAATAAACTTTACCAGCATACAATAAATAAATACTGTTCTGAAACTGGCCATTAAAGTTTAACGATTTTCAAATGAACAAAATAAACATACATATTCTCATACAATATACGCGACATAAATTAAAATTAAAGAATGAACTAGAAGCCGGACAATTGGCAAAGTTTAATTTCAGGCCGCAGTCTGTGTGATATTCGCTGCATTTTAATAAACAATGGATAGTATTTTCATACCACAGCGAACAAACAAAACTAGTTGCCTTGTTGTTGAGTAAACTGTTAAGGTCAGCTAGTGCGTCCAAACTATTTAACATTAACACTGAATTGTGCGAAAGCAGGTTTACAGAAGGTCGACATTTTGCACTATGTTAAATTTATAACTTGTCTCACGCAATATTAATTTATTACAAAATACCTAATACGCGTACCAAACGAACCTGCAGCGAAACTACTATAAAGACTGCAAAGTAAAAATATCTCTTCATAATTTTAGTTATTTAAAAGGCTCACGAATTAAAACAATTATTTTAAAATACGACGAGACATAGTTTCGATTCTATTCTTTAAGTATGTAGGTATAGGAGTTGTAATTTGTTGAAGTTAAATCCTAAATCTCAATTATCCCCATACGGCTATACCTAATCCCTAACCACTACATCTTCTAATTATATACAGACAAACACAAAATTAAATGAATACTGCGTCTAAAGTTTTAACGTATTCTCCTGCTGTTTCAATACATATTTCGAGTTTCGGACGGAATAATTTTACCCATCGAAAGTAGCGCAAAGTAGTAATAGTACAAAGTAGTAGTAGGTACAGGTTAAATTATCATATTATCAAACAAGTAAAGGCGTCACCTCTATCGTAACAAGTTATACGTACGCAACAAACTGTACACCATAATCCAGTTTGGTGAACAGCAAAACGAGTGATTTAGAAAATAGTTATTTAATGCAGCTACTTCATTATTTAAAGAGTTGACAACTGAGAACATAATATGAGGAGTTAAATATTTTTAGAAGAACCAAAACTTATAGAAACAAGTAGGTACAGTATCTCTTGGCTACGTTATCTTTAAATTTTACAAGATAGGTAGATACCTACAGTGCGATTTTAAGGATTCAATTTTACCTCAGTACCACATATTCAGAATAAAAAGGAGAAATCAATATTTAACTGTCACGTAAACGCCCTAAATGAAAATCCAACCCGGGACATATTATTTAATTACATTTTATTTAATATCTTTTTCATAGAAGAACAAAAAAGGATTTAAAAAACAAAATTAAATATTTTTTCACTACTGATATTTTCCATGCAAAGCAAATGTTCTATGTAATACAATCCGTATACCTATAATATGCTTGCTTATGCAGTTCAAAGTGCAATTGGAGTGAAGTAAATAATTAGTATTGCGCGCCCGCTCAGCGTTGACCCCTAGTCCACTGAGCATATAATCCAACGAAGTTACTTCCGCTATTCAATAAATAACAATATCCATCCAGTGTAACCTAACGTGCCTAATAGGTATCTTTTCAAGTCAGCAAGTAATAAACACGAGCGAGAATGGAATCATAGATACACTATCACTCAAGTCCCCAAATATCTAACCAGAATTTTAAAGCTATATAAATTAGTACCAGAAGTAGGCTTGCTAGATGCTGTTCAAGATTTTAGACTAACATAATAAATACGCATAGTGCATTTTTCCAAGACCTCTACTCTACGATAGGAATCTAGGAATGTGTTGAAGCGATGACGTATTTTGAATCTATAAAAGGTTTTTTCATTTCATTTCACCCATCGCAATGCAAGTGTTTTTTTTATTTGGACCGTAACACCTGCTTCTAGTTAGTAGAGGCAATAAAAAATAAGGAAGGAGTATTTAAAAGGATTACAGAGGCTAGTGGAGAGGCACCACAGAACAGTTTTATCTATTCTGTGAGAGGCACCGATGAAAATCTAAAAAAGCGAACTCTTAAATCTCAGAGATGCAATGCAACATATGTACCACCGTAATTGATTACTCTGTGTCCGTAAGAGGCAGATAAAGTGCATTGTTATAACACGCGGAGATAATAATGCTGTTTCATAATCCCGGCAGTTGTTTACAGCTACCACTGTCCTCTATAGCATCAAGTATCTATAATGTACTAGATACTGGCTGTGTGGAAGTGGAGATTACGTTAATCTTAAATCACCTTCAATAACAACTTAGCAGAGAATGTGATAACATCAATACTAATAATATGTATTATAAATGAGAAAGTCTGTCTGTCTGTCTGTAAAGTTTTCAGTTAAACCAAAGATTTGGATGGAATTAGGAATGAAAAAGTTAAAGAACCAAGCAAGGACACATAATAATATAAGCTACTTTTTTTCAAAAATCAATCAATCAATAGGGAATGAAAGTTTGCATGAGAAATCTCAAACGCTTGATCGATTTCGATAATTTTCTCAGGCAGATAGTTGATAACGCAAGGTCAAACATAGGCTACATATTTATTCAAAACCTAACCGCGGAAAATGAAAAATTTAATCCCGTTTCGCAACTAGTTGGTACAATAAACAAATTCCACGAGACGCCGTGAGTGGAAGCTATTAACTTAATATATATTTACTCGTATTTTTATACTTATAACAAGGACGATATAATTATTAAGTATGTGGTCACGGACTTTTTATTTAGAACCGTTAAATACAAACAATCTCACGATACATTTATCTTCATGTAGCTCTAACACTTTAGAAACGGACGACTTGATATCACTTAAAACCTTCGACGAATTACTCGATACTTATTATACCTATCGTATTATGGTGAAAGCACGCAATATAATAATAAATTGTAGTCATTTCTGTTATGTGGTATTCTGGTGGTATTTAACGGAGAGGCAATACCCAAAATACAAATTACTAAGTAGCAATAAGCATTTCATAACTCCTAATATCTCACTAGCTATTGGGGATACAACACTTATCTGTGTGTATATTGTACACCGACGTACGTGGTTGGATATTAAACCGATAAAGGGATAACGTGTAATATGCTACTATGACATCCACCTACATTCGCAGTAAACCGATATATGTACGATAAAGCTATTTACCTACCACCTACCTACTTTTATTCAAGCTATAATCTATACTTATTATAAAAATGAAATCAAGTGCTGTCTTTACATGGAAAATTTATGAGAAATTTTGTTATTAGGCGCCTTTTTAGTGCAACAAAAGCTAAAACAATAATTTTGGCGATGTAACTATTGTGGTAAATTTAATGTCTTAGTAACAAGCGGGTTAACTATTGATAAAACAAAACAATGAGGATTTAACATCTGTTTCAATACAGAGCGACCGAAGCCTTAACATTTTTTATAGGAGACTGTGTGCCTATCTATCAACACATTTATGATTTATATAAGTACCTACCTAATAGAAAACCAACAATCAGATTAGGATTATAACTGGCATTTTATTACTTTTATTACCGACAAACGTCATACAGTAAATTGTTTAACCATAATACAAAGAAATTCTCGATACCTAAGTACAAAGGTCATTGGGCGTTTTTGACCCAGTTGCATTCAGTAATGAAATAGGTTTTTAAAAATTTAGGATTACCATTTCACGTAATGTTTAAATTTTGATCCAACGGGGTAGCAACGCATCTGTGACCGAATTGGAACAAGACTCATACTAACAATAACTAACTGGACTATTACTAACATTA
>DWJQ01000606.1:0-13489 GCA_018248915.1 Hesperia meskei straton | reverse complement strand
TTTATTAAAATCCTACCCTTCCTGAACATTTTGACATTTGCAGATTGGCGAGTTGACTTTTGTACCGACGATATAATGTCATAAGAAATCTTGTCATGGCGCCTCAATTCCAGGGAACCGCACTCACTGTTAATAAAAGTGTTGGGATTCTGGGTGTTGAAATTTCGAGTGACGTGCAGTATTGGTGTCATCTGGAAGCTAAGACCAAATTGGTCTCCAAAATGCTTGGCGTCCTGAAACGGGCGAAGCAGTACTTCAATGCGAGGGACCTACTGATGCTTTATAAAGCTAAGAAAATAGGTATAGATCTTTGATTATATATACGGGTATAGATAATGTTTAAAAACAAAATTAAACTACTTATATAATTTAACGATCATCAGATGTCGCTCAATTTAAAAAGTCCATTAAAAGCTCCCAAAGGTAAAAATACATATGTATGAGGTAACATCCATGCAAAAAGGAAAATCTTCTCCGTTTTGATGGCCGTTGAAATGATAATGTACTACAGTACCTATAAAATATTTGTCTACATGGAATAATATGACAATATGTTGTTCTATTAACCTTATTTTTACTGGGCAGTCGGCCATGAGTCATGGGCTAGACCAATGACGAGACGATATAAAATGTTATGTTAAAATAAAAATAAACAAAGAGCAAATAAAATTTATTATTGTAGCATTTATTCAAACGAAACGAAAGATAAAGAACGAGTCAATTAATAAGGTCAAGGACTTCTTCTCACGCTTCCAGTAACTGCATGAAATATTGAAGACTATTGACATTATACATAATATTAAGAAGTTTTTATATAACATCGTTGTTTGAGACCCTTTTTTTCTAGTGCAAATGATAACGGACCATAGAAAACGTGCTATACGTGTTATGACGCAGGTTTACGGGATATCGTATTGATACGATTGAATTAAATATTCGGCGCTTGTTAATGCTGAGACATAATTAAGTTTGTTGTTGCGTAACAGTTGTGGGCATATTATTAAACATTAACAGTCACATGAGCTAGCTCATACGATAACAGTAGGATTAAGTTTAGACATTTTATTACTTTAATTATTATGTGACCTTTTATTGTTTTTTTTTCAGTTTTAGTTTATGGTCCACTAAAATCCCGTGGTTGCTTATCTATGCTATAATAGAATTATTAATATTTATGCAAAACGTTTGTTAGCGGCCAGTTGGTCGCATTCTGTTCCATACAGTTTTATTTTGTTTTGTTCATTATGATCTCAAATATTTCATGCTTTTTTATGGTTACATCATTCACGATTCGTTATTGCCCTATCAAGTATTCTAAAGTTGCCAAAAATACGAAAATATACAAATACTAACTTAGTCTAATCATATCGAGTAAGGGAAATACGTAAAAAATGACATACACTGACAAGATTACTTAATAGACTTATTTCAAAATTGGTGGTCTTTGGTGGCATCCCCACCGCTAGTATAATGTGTCAGAGCCACCGGTGCCACGTCCAATCCTCGCAGACGTTGGGTGCCATTATCAAAGTTGCATCACGGTAATCAGTTCAAAGAGCGGCGATAGGCTAGTGGTTAAGAATTCGGCCTCCTTCTCGGGGGTCCGGGTTCGTATCCCAGGCTTATGATTTTATTGGATTTTGATTACAAAAAAAATAACATAAAAATACAACATAAATGTTCTATATTATGTATGTAATTTTGTACTACGTACGGTACGTGAAGGTTCTATTAATTAACATTTACCAGTTATTTATTCTCTTTGAGCTCATGCTTTATGAGCTGCTGTCCCAAAGAAGGCCAAAAAATTTATTTGTAAATTGTGTTCTTAAAATTTTGGTATGTCTTTATACCTATTACTATTTTATTATAGAACCTGCTTACGTAAATGCTGTATTATTAGTACTACTGGTAGTCAGTTAGTGTACCTAAGATGAGTCAAAATTAATGAAGGTAATTATAGTTACGTTAAATAAATAAATGCGGTCAAAAAACAAAACACCCTGTCATTTTGTCCGTACTTCTCCTATTATGATGCATCTTCCTAATTGGACAAGTCAGCAAAGTGTACGCTAACTGGCACATCGACTCTACTGTTTTTACCTAAATTGAAAATTATAAAGGCTATATATAACAATAATCATTGGTATTGTTACATTTGTATCGTTACTAAACAATATTTAGGCACTCTAATACACAAGACCTTGGGATGCAAAACATTTCGGTATAATTTGATTAATTGAATAATCCTACTTAACGGGCGCTTATAGCCTCATAAAAATAACATATTATCTCTAAAATGAATTTTATGTTGTATTGTAAAGATTAATTATAGGTGCAACATGTAACATATTTAGTATAGGTAATTATGTAGGCACAAAATTATGACATCACATTATACAAGTTTTGCTCTCGGATTGTTGCAAACAACCTAAATCTGTAAACCGTAATAATGGAGTTCCGCAAAGGAAGTAACGTCTGAAACCATCAAAGTATTTCAGGTTTACTACCCTAAAACGAGAAGCGTTCTACACCCACGCCAGTGATATCATAAGAATGAAATAATTACGACATAGTATCACAAACATAATTTACATATATCAGTGGCTTCCTTTCAATGAAAACAAATAACATGTGTAGTTTATCGTTGCATTAGTGATTATAGTTGCAAAGTAGTAATATAATGTATTCCAAGGATATCGTTGAATCGAGATCCGTGTCAAAGTTCCGAAGATCTACGTTGATATTGTAATACAAAATATTTTCTTGAACTGGTTAAAATAAAGTTCTATTTACTAAACATCAGCTTGACACGATAAATTACAAATTATGTAAATATGCCGTCATATGATTTTTAGATTCTCGTACTAATTAACATATGTACGTTGGTATTGAAAAAATTCTGGTCATTAGGCGATTGATTCAATTTTAATTAGCTCCAAATGTCTTGTCATAATGAGTTATCTTTTAAAATTGTTAAATTGGATTTACACACAAATAAAGTTTTTGATAGGTACATTAATATTATAAAGCAGGAAGTTAAAATTATGTCAAATTTTTTGGGGAGTACCTACTCGTTATTATAGACGCAGAGATTGAAACAACTGCTGCTGAAAAAAATTTTTTAAGGATTAAATAAGTAGTGTATAATGGGGGGTCCTAGATCTTTCGATCTAGGACCCCGCCATTATACACAGTATATTCTGTGCGTATACTGCCTGAATAATGAATGTTCGATCATTCTGAATAATGAATGTTCGTCAATATTCGTAAACTCAATCCATTATACACAGTATATTCTGTGCGTATACTGCTTGAATGATCATCTGTATTCAAAATCAAACTACTGAAACTTTTAGTAGTGTAATCTTGAATAATCTGTATTCGTTCATTCATTAGTTCAGTAGAATGAATGTTCATGTAGAATGAATGTTCATTCATTAGTTCAGGATTCTGTGCGTATACTGCTTGAATAATCACCTGTATTCTATAACTGATGTAACTGAGTTTATCGGATGTAGAATGAATGTTCATTCATTAGTTCAGGAACCAAATTATTCAGTTTGGGGTCTAAGATTGATAACTTATACGTTATGACATATAACAGGGATAACTAATTATAATGGGGTTGTCAAAAAAAGTAGATTCATCCAAGAACACCTTTATGATCAAGCCACATATTTAAACATGTAACATTTCTTAAAGCACACACATTTGAATGAAAAATACAGCTAAATACATAACTACAATTTAAATAAGTTTTATACAATGTTTGGAAATTAGGACAATTATAACATTCTATATTATGAATTTGATCACTTTGTATTAATTTTTTTAACCATAACACTTTCTCACTTCCTTTAACATATATAACCTTGTTTTTTAGATAATTCGAGATATATTGTGACATATGACTGTATGGTATAAATCCTTCATTCCATAATATTTTTTTATTTCTTTCTATCCAGCTTACGGTTCGTCGTTCGGTCTTTGACAGTTCATAAAATGGAAATGGTGGTTTAATCAATAGAACTATCGTCTGACGATCGCATAATATTGCTATTTCTTTTAAAATAAACTCATTATTATCTTTCTTGAATCCTTGCAAATCAACTATTGCGTTCATATTATCTTTTTTACAATATTACTTAAGGGTCTATATTCTAATAGACGATCGTTAATTATAAGACAATACGCCGAAGTTTTTTCTGGAAAATCCTCAGAACTTTCTATCTCTAATCTTACATCAATAGCTCCTGACTTTAATGCCTCGTTCTGTCTTGAGCAGTCTATTACAAAAAGTGGAGCCTTTTCTTTAAATTTAGCGAAGTCAAGCGTCGGTTCGCAAGGAGAGTTATAATAAGACTGACGAAACTTTAAATACATGTCATATAATATGTGATATTTATTTTCACCAAATTTAGAATTTACTGATTCATACGGGTAATATTCAGAATTTAGAAAAAGAGTCACGTTAGTTAGCTTACAGTGATCAAAAATAGAATAATCTTTTGATTTGACATTTTTTCTATTAGTTTGTAAGCCAAATATCACATACCGAGGCTTCTCAAGCTGTGAAGCAGTCTTAACAGTCCATGAATGCTTAGTAGTTTTTGGTAGTAATGGATACTCATACAAGTCCCAATTTCTGAACGCTATTTGAATAGGTCGATCCTTCTCTAAATACTTAAGTAATTTTAATCTTTCTCGGTCTGAAACTTTAATATGAGGTATGCGCCATTGCACTTTTTCTAAATGTATTAAAATGGAATCATCTTCATTAATTTTCACGCTATTGAGGTTTGTATTGCTTCTAGTTAGTATAAGTTCATGTTTATTATTTATTATAATCTTTTTGTAATCTTCTGCAAATCCTAAAACATTTCTTAATGGAATAAGAGCACTAAATATCCCATTACTATCAATTTCAAATCCATCTAACTTCCAACCCCACACTTCACCTGCTTTACTATCACCAGCACTTAAAGCAACATAAGATTTTAAGGTAGTAGTGATTCCAACATTTTTAATTCGATCAATTTCAACACCATTGATTTCATATCGTATGTCTTGGAAAAGACATAATATAGGATTGTTTGTAAACTTTACAGTTTTTTTAGTTTTCTTTCCTGCAACATCTTGTGAAAATACACTAGCACGTCCTTCAACGTAAATGTAGCTGTCTGAGGGTAAGATGTAAATATCTTGCTGATTAATAGGGATTCGTATTTCATCATTTTCATTGAAGCTATTGCTGTATGGATTGTACGTGTGTATTTCGTATGCGACGATTGAATTATCGAATCGCGCTGGTTCACTTATTTCAAGGATATTCATATTTTAAAACCCAATGACTGTAAAAATAATTTGTTTTGTTTAGATATTTTCTTTATTTTAGACTGATGTCTATTTCGCTTGAATGATGCAGTTGAACTAGATTTATTAGCTCTGTTTTGATATAATATATTGTTATTAAAGATGATCATTTTAAGAATGCAATGTATTCACGCTTAACTCCAGCAAAGACACAATTCAAATGGTTTTTAGCAAGCAGGATACATTAATTTATGCTCATCAATGAGTGTTCCCTTTCTTTCCAAAAGTTTTCAAGAAATTTTATACACAAGTGCCCACAGTTAAAAGTATTATTTTTTTGTATGTTGTCATAGTTATAATTTATATTAGATCCCACATATCTAATAAACTCTACAGGAGGTTTTAAGTTACCATAACTATCGAAATATTCAACATAATTATTAAATTTTGCGTAAGCCACCCAATGTGTGCCAGAGTTTTTAGAGTTATCCAAATTAATTATTCCACATTCCTTGAAAAACGGAGTTTTAGGTAATTCATCTCTCATATACACTCCACGAAAATAAGGAATGTTGTTGGAGTATTTCATTATATCTATGTTCGTTAAAGGTCGATTAGGTAGCTGATTTAGTTTTTTTTTTGACATACAAATATACCAAGACCATTTTTGTATCGGTTTAGCTGCAATCCGTTCCCCAAATGTACAGCTTCCATTGCTTTATTGCGTCTTTCTTGTTCTTTAAGATGTTTTTTGCCAGCTTTATATTCATTTATAGTTTTAACGATTGCTGAGATTCCACCAGCTATGCTTCCAGCTGCTGATAACCCAGCAAATATTGGAATCAATGGTAAGACACCACCGGATTTAGGAAGGGGTATTATGCGAGGGACCTTTACAGAAAAATCTTGGCTTAATTCTTTAGCAGCTCGGTAAGCCAACTTTAAAGCTTTTGTCGTAGTCTTTGGTTTAATCTTCTTTATCAATTTCTTTGTGTGGGAGACTATATGTTTAAAATCTTTTTTTAAACCAGCACCAGAAGCAGCTTTTGCTAACATTACTTTATTGACTAAATTTGCAACTAATTTTTCTCCCGTACTAGCATCAGACGCTGTAGCTCTTTTTTTAGCCATTTTTAACAATATTATATCTGCCTTATGACGATCCTTTAAGTTATTTGAAATATTGTATGAAATATCGTGATCTCGACAATATTCGTCTAATTTATTCACACCTTTATCACCACGAGACAATCTCTCCTGTAACTTTGTTCCAGGCCCGCAATAGTTATATCCTGGGAGATGAAATTCAAAAGGTAAATTGTTGATTAAACAATTCACAAGTCCTTTTCCTTCCATATACTTAAAACGAATGGATAAAATAAGAAAGATTTATTTATTATATTGAGGTATATTTCAAACCAGGTTAGTATTATCTATCCAACTATTCTCTTTTGAAGATAAACCTAACCATTTTACATAAACTTTATTTCCTTTTCGTTTCAGTACTTTTTCAACAAGGTAATAATTCGGGTGTTTAGTTTTTTGGAGTTCTTCAGCATAAAAGGTGCCTAAGATGGGTTGTTTGTTCACATCTTGTAACAAATACGTAATTGGGTTAGTATTCTGAACTGCAACAACTTTAAATATTTCTGTAGACCAGTTTGGTGTATATCCTTTATCAAAACAGCTTTTGTATTTGCTTATTCGAACAAAGTCATCAACTTTAATGTTACTTTTCTTTGAAGTAAAATTTATATTGTCAATAATTCTTTTTAAAACAATTCTTTTGTTGGTATTATTCACACTAGCTGGCGAGATTCCGATTGTTCTATGTTTTGTATTATTATATTTATTTATCACATCAGAAAGAGCCCCTGTAATCCATTTATAATTACCTTGCATATGAAATACTTTGTACAGATTACTTTTTAAAGTTCTAATAAACCTTTCAACTATAGAAGCTTTTTTGTTCGAGTATGTGGAATAATGATTAATAGAATACTTTCTTGTGAGTTTTTTGAATCTACTATTGTAAAACTCTGTACCAAAGTCTGTCTGTAAGTTTTTAGGTTGACGTCTTTCTGTGGTAAATAAAGTTTGAAAGGCGTCACACACTGATTCCTTATTTTTTTGCTTGAGCGGAAATGCCCAAGCATATTTAGAAAATGTATCAATCGCAACTAATATGTATTTATAATTATGATTGTATTTTGAAAGCTTTTGCATATCTACTAAATCTGCTTGCCAAAGTTCGTCTATATCTTTTAAAATTACATTTCTTCTAGGAAAATTCTTTCTAGCGTTTCTGTGTATTTCATTAATTATATCTTGTTTTATTTTGCTCATAGTTATGCGTTTGAAGTGCGTTTATGTTTAGGACAATTCAAACAATACTAAAATAATAATAGTGGTTATAAATTTTTATATCCTTTGATAATACCAGCTTCTTTTAACTCTTCAATTATTGATATAATTTCATTATCAAGGCCAGTGTTACCAGCATTTTTTGATGCGTATAATAATTTAAGCCGCTCTATTAGTTCATTTGGATCATCCCAATAAATCAATTCCGTGTCCTTAACATATGTCTTCATCTTCGGTAAACCTGACCCACGTTTATGTGATGAATTGGTTTCTTCGAGTCCTTGCAAGGGATTTGTATGTATTTCCTGCAGTAACGGTTTGATAATTTGTCGATATTTTATTCCCTTATCACCTTTTACCTGACCGTCTGGGTTATAGTATTTTCTGTGGGCATTCGTTTTTATAAGAATACTTTTATAAATAAACCTGTCGTTGTCACTAACTAAAGATAAATTAGGCTTTTTGTGAAACAGTAACTCTTTAAGTCCAGGAGTCAATAAATATTTTTTATCGTCAATAGTTAAGTAATACATTTTATGATTGGTATGATTATCGTAAGATTTTGAAATATTAACAACGTTATTTCCTATCATCATTTTATTATTCTCACTTCGCACCCCAAATGGTATATTCATATCATTATATATTTCTAGAATATCATCTTTTCTTAATGACATGTCATTAGCCTTATCTAAACTTATCTCTTCATCTTCTGAATAATATATTTCTGAAGCATCACTTTCATTGTTCGATTCATTCGATTTTCCTGTATCATATTTATTAGGTAATAATATTTTTGAACTACCACATACGGAATGATGTTGATTATCATAACTGTTTTCGTTACTGGTGATATCACTTTGTTTGTTAGAAGATACCATAGCATTGAGAGGCGTTGCAATAGGTTTAAAAAACTGATTTAGATGAATATTAGTATTGAATTCGTCATCCTTCAATTGTTTAATTTTATTTTTAATCGAGTCCGCAGACTTAATAATTTCCTTAGTAATTGTTTCATTCATAATTGATTCAACTGAATTCAATGAATCGTAAGACTTAAATGAGAAACAAATGTTTATACACTCATATTATATAACGTCACGAAATTCTATAAATGTATCAAATGACTTTCTATATCGTCCCTCGTCTATATTGCAATCTTTGTTTATAACTAAAAAATCATGAGACTCGATAAAGATCTTAGAACAAAGAGTTTTAAACTTGGACCACCGCATATCAGAACCGACATGTTCATCGTATACATGTTTTAAATTCATATCATCTTGTTTAAATAGTATCAAAACGTTGGCATTGTCGCGTATTAATTGTTTCGGTATTTTAGAATATGTTTGTGATAAATAGAAACAATCAATTCCTTTATGTCGCCCCATTGTGAAATAATTTCTTATGTTCGATTGCTTCTCAGTAATGACATCGTCAAAGATAATTATAGAATTTGGTAGGGCATCATCAGGATGAATAACATCTTCATCATCATTATAAATAAAAAACTTCGCTTCTGGAATTTTATCTAATATTTTTTTTAAATACTGATACTTAGGCTGATAGCTAGTTTTAGAATACAAATAAATATTCTCAAACCTAACACCGTTTTCATGGATAAGTAAGGTAATCATGACATTCGTTTTTCCACAGTTAGACGGACCACATATCAAACATCTAATATTATTAGGGAGCAGGTTTCCATGTCTTTTTTCTCGATTTTTTTCATAAAAAGTAATTTTTTTGACTTCTAGCGATACTGGCTGCTTGATCAATTTCATGTTTTTATCTGAGTATGTAATTCACTTGTTTTAGTATTTATATAAAATTAATACAGAAATAAAAGTCAATGTATCCATCAAAATATTTATTGATCAAATTACACATGAAACATTAACATTAATGATACATAATATAGATTATTAAGCTTAATATATTAACTGTTTTATTCTACATAAATTTTTATATACACTCTATCAAAATATTGTATCGCAGTGACCCCATGGTAAAGTATCTATTTGGTTTGATAAAACTTGTCTTTTATCATCTAATCTGTTAAGTACTCCTTTATTGATTTGTTCCGAATAAATAATATGTTTCAAAGATTTAAATACATTCATTTTACATTTCAAAGGAATATTTTCAAATAGAGTCTCCTTATAATTCAATAACTGTAGTTCTTTTGTTACTGGTTTTGATACACCTTTAGCTTTATTTATTTGTGAGTTCAACGTTTTAATACAATACAATTTTGCTCTTAAACCTATAAATTCTGTTATTATTTCACCTCCTAATTCATCTTTAAATAAGCCAGGAACTTTTTCATTTACTCTAGGAATGTGATAGAGATTATTGGTTTCAAAATTACTTGTATCAAACTTTGATAAGTTATTATACATATCTTTATAGAAGTTATCCGATTGTATTAAATATAACAAACTGTCCGTATCAGTATAACATAATTTAGCGTTGTCTTCATATTTGTTTTTAACAAAATCATAATGAAACTTATATAAATGATGTCTTGCATATTCTAGTACAGAGAATCCTATATATATCGGTTTATCAAGATAAATTTTTTCCGGGCTTAATTGTATTGCTACAAAATTCTCAGTGAATACAGAGATACTTTTTAAATTCGGTTTTAAAATGAGTTTCTCGGCACCCAATATTTTGTTTGTCTTATTTTCATGATCACTCCATTTTGTTACTAATTTTACATCAACATGCTTACGTTTATTTTCAATAGTTTTACCAAATATTGAGTTGTTCAAAAGTTTGAAAAAATCTCTTTCAAATGATGTGGATGCTGCTTGTCTTAAACTAGTATTTAGGTCTATATACTTTTTTAAAAAGCTTTCTTGTCTAAATTTGATTATTCTATGAATTTTTCTGAGTAGTAATCCTTTTTTAATGCATTCTTTCAAATGAACGTAATGAATGACATAGTGGAACTTATCATATAAATTGGCAATTAGCTTAGGAGTCTTACCCCCTATAGGAATGAATTTTTCGGGAGCAAATGGTAGATCTCCATGTAAATTATGCAAGTGATCTGGATACAACATATCCACTTCTAATATGTAACCATAATCAGCATCATCATGAATGTCAAATACGTTGAACTTTTCGATTTCTTTTGTTGACATGAATTCGAAATCAGATATCGGTAATTTCATAGTCATAGCATAGCCATAAAGATTGTTACAATCTAAATATATTAAAAAGGTGGATGGTTTAGTACGATCATAATTAGACAAATAAATATTATTAGCTTTAGCATATCGATATGAACATTGTGCCAAACCTCCTCGTATTCCTTTTTCAATCATTTCATAAATTTCCATATCAGAGATTAGCTCTAATTTAACATTAGTATAGAGAAGCATCGCATCCCAACTTAGACTAGGTGCAGTTATATAATACGCGGGGTCTAGTTTATAATGAATTAAACTTAATTTTCTAAAATTTTCAAATATATCACATAGCAATAACACATCACTTTTTAAATAAAGATCTGTATATTCACCGAGAGTTTTAATATTAAAATGTTTCCACACACTTTTAGCATGTTTATATTCATTGTCTGATATATGTTTCATTTTTAAAGAATTGTAAAATTCATGTTTCGGAGGAAGTTGTGTTTCATGATATTTCTGCCAAGAATCAACATATTCATAAGGATATATCCCTTTTCTTCGTATTAAATCGAATTGATTTTTATTAGGAAAGTATGTAAACAAATGAATAAAATCTTTCTCAGTTAAACTTTTACTCAAATTATCTAGGCTTGAACTTAGAAATTGAAAGGAATCTAAAAATTTAATTTGTATAGGCTTACAGCCGTCCCCCATTTCAATAAACTTTGTAAAGGTTAGATAGTTTTCTTTTGTCTTCGCAATAACTTTGATTGTTCCTTTATATTTCGATAATTCTGTTATAAATAAATGTGAATCATAACCGGATAAGTTATGAAAGAAGACCGGAATAAAAGAACATACTCTGTACATCAAGTTACAATGCGAGTGTGCTGCACCTCTGTATTCGGATGTGATATGATCATGATCACGCACTTTATCCTCAAACAGCAATTGCTTGCAAATATGGCAGGTAGTCGCATTACGATAACTCTTAATTTGTTCCCGAGTGAGAGTTTTCATAGATCTCTTTGATTTTAAAATTTTATCAATTATTTTTACTTCTTCTATTAACTTTGCTATAAACACTTGAACACAGTCTGGCCCTCTATATGTAATAAATTTGTTCAGCGTACTGTCATGAGAACAACATACATAGAATGCAAAACACGAAGCCTGGTGCAATTTATTTTTTATGGTACTTTTGTTACAATCTTTTTCTTCAAAATTCAGTAATATACTTTCAAAGTCGGCATATATAACAAAATGTATTTTTTGCTGCCTTTCAAAGTTTTTAAATGCTAAAATACTGTTTTTATCTGGTAAAATTGTAAGAACATTAGAACAAATATGCGACTCATATTTTAAATCACTTCTGAAAAATTGCAAGCATGTCTCACATAAGTACATTCGACCTTTATGATGAGTCACTTGTCTTCGCACTAAGCGAAGCAAATCTTTGATTAAACAATAATGACCCTTATTATGTTTCTCAAAATACAATAAATTAATATGTTTATTTTTTCTACAGTTACTTCTATAAAGAGGGCCTGTTACATTACATTTCTCATCTAAGCCATATACATTTATACTTATTGTAGGATTATTTCTTTCAAACAATCTAATATCTTTTGAAGTAGGTGGGAATGACATTTCTCGTATGTTAACTACCGAACTGTAATGCGGATACGAACTCGTTTTGCATACATTGTTTTTTGCAGGCACTAACGATGCTATAACGCTCCATAAAAAACAGTACTCATCATTATTTTGTATATTTATACAACTCTTTGTGTTTTTAATTACTGCTGGTAGCTCTAAGTATGAACCACCTCGCAGCGGACAATATTTATTGATATTAATTTCTATATGACTTACAGAAATAAATGACCATCCAGATTCATTATGTTCAAACTCTGCTAGTTTTCTTTTAAAAGTATGTAATAAATTTAAGTATGTCTCATTCAAATCTGAACTGTTATACAAAGATTCATATTTGGAATTAAATGACTTAAGCTTTTGCTCACCTGATTTAGGCAAAGCAAAGTAAGCGAAAAGCTCAAAGTTAACTTTGACACAAATATTTTGACTTAGTGATAATTTCAGCAATTTTATAATATCATTTCGTTTTTCATCCAAGAAAGCCTCTGGTATAAGACACTCGTCTTCTATGGCTGGATTTAAACGAAATGTCATAATTCTGTTCTTAAATGCAGTTGCTATAATATCAATGTTTTTAAATGTTGACTTAATAAGACTGTTTGACTTGTGAATATTTGTTCTTTTATGATATCTGTATTCATTCATAGGTATCTCAATTTTACAATTTTTACAGTATGTATTTGAAGTCGATGCTGACTGGGGTGGTAAAACTGAAAAGATAACAAATTTGCATATAATTTATTATATAAAAAATTAAATTTATAAAACATACTTAAAAAGAGAATATACGCAAAACAGATTACACAAAAACACATTACACGAAAAGAATGTTGCATTAATAAAATATACATAATTATAAGAAGTGATTATACGCAAAACAGATTACACAGACACATTAAACATAAAAGAATACACGTAAAATATCATTCTATTCTATGTTAATACGACCCTATAAAGGTGGGCGGCTTGGTCTTAAATTCTTTTTTCGTACATTTAATAAATTTTTT
>DWJQ01000605.1:0-13494 GCA_018248915.1 Hesperia meskei straton | reverse complement strand
TATAAAAGTCTGTGCTGCTGTTTGTTCTCTGTGTACAGTTTGTATATTTTTATCATAGATTTTTACAGTATCTAGGTAGGTAGGTAGGTAACTGTGGTTAGAAAGCACGTTTCTGTCAATGTGTCAATGTCATTTCGACATTGACTTGATATGTCAAATCCTAAAATCCAAAATAAAACAGTGCGGCGGCATGGTGATGGTGAATGGAAATCTTTAATTTATTATTTTAATTTTAGTGCGATTTATATAGCTTTAGTAAAATAATAAATAAGAGGAATATATACCTCCTGGTTATCATATTTCCATTTGATTGAAGTGTTTTCCACACCAAAATGGCTAAATTCAAACTAAGTAAGTAACATGTTTATAGTCTTGTATTTATTTTGTTGTATCTAGTTTACTTTGGGTTTGTAATTAACACGTAATCTTATTGATTATACTTGTAATTATTGATGTTACTTTTCCCTTTTTTATTCCTCTCTTGACACGTTTAGATAACCTGGCTTTGAGGTTAGGTTTGAATTTTTGATAACCGAAATCTAAATGCGTATATATTTTATACATACATATTCACAAATCAGCAAGAGTTTCCAATTTTATTTCCAGTTAAGGCAAATTGTTTTTATCTCAGATTGACGATATAATCAATCCAGTGCAACAGTTAAATTAATAATTAAGTTTCTTAGTGTATATGTATAGGTGGCCTGTTTTTAAGTTTTACATTCTTTGTTTTATAATTATAATGCTTGATATTATGAAAGGCTGCCAATTTGTTTGTGTTCTTGTTTATTTTTTAAATAAAACCGAACCAAACTTGTATCTCCAGAGAAACCATCCAAAAGGCAGCCAGCTCGCCTCCGTTATAAAATTGAGAAAAAAGTCCGGGAACACAATAGAAAAGTTAAAAAGGAAGCTAAGAAGAACCCAAAATCAAAGAAGACAAAGCCTATCCAAATACCCAATATCTGTCCGTTTAAAGAAGAAATCCTTAAAGAGGTAGAGGCTGTGAAAAAACATAAAGAAGAAGAGAAGCTAAAGAGAAAAGAACTAGCAAAATTAGAGAAGCAGAAAAAGTTGGAAGAAAAGAAAAATAATCCACTTGGTATTGATACTTTGGTAGGTCTCATTAATATTAAATTACCTCTATTGCTCCCATTTAATCCCAAAAAAAGGGAAAATAGTCCTGATTATACCCATTTTGATTGATGCAACATCTGCTGAAATGGTTACAATGCTGGACTATTATTTCATTATTTGATGGGTCCTGGGCTTGACTTTCAGCAGATGGATGGATTTAAACTTCTGTTTTTTGTTGGTGTGTGTGTTTCTTATCTTGTCCAAATCACTGAAAATCCTAGTGTGGACCAATGAAGGTGTAGTATTAATTATTGATTTGTTTTAAATAATTTTCAGGTAGCAAATGCAGAAGCAAGAGGCAAGGTCCATGATGCGTTCAAAGGGAATGAGAATGAGAGTGATGATGTGGAGTTTGGTAAAGATAGGAAACAAGAGAACTCTCTCAAAACTTACTACAGGGAATTCAAAAAAGTTATATCAGAAGCGGAAGTAATACTTGAGATAGTTGATGCAAGGGATCCATTAGGTATGGAATGTGACTTATTATAGCAAATTATAAACAGTTACTAACAACCCCATTATTTTTTTTTACTAAATAATTAAATAAGTAGTTACTAGTTACTAGTAGTACCATACCATAAAGTTGCACTTTCATTTGGCTATAAGCTTAAAAAAGTGAAAACTTGTTTGTTAAGTCACCAAAGACAAAACTCTAAGTGCAGTAACAAAATTATTATCACCATGATTGGTGGCATATTTCTTATTAAAGACTTCTATGTAATTCATAGGCACAAGATGTGTCCAAGTAGAGGAGGCAGTCCGGGAATCTGGGAAGAAGTTAGTGTTAGTTCTGAACAAGGCTGATCTTGTACCGCGAGCCAACCTCACAGCGTGGCTCAAGTATCTCCGCAGGTCGGCTCCAGCTATTCCCTTTAAGGCCTCCACTCAGGATCAACAGCATAACTTAGGAAGAAAGAAAATGAAACATATTGTTAAAGAAAAGGAGATGAAAGGTAAATAGATACTACTGTTACTTTCAATTTCTTATGATACATCAGATACATGGAAAAATCTTATGCCACTATGTTTGCATGTGCTAAGTGCCCAAATGTCTTAATGAATAGTTGATCTTTTAAACAAAAATCTCTTTTTGTTACATAGGGTTGATTGAACATAATATAATTCAACATAATATTTGTGCCCTGATTTCGCCGCAACTTGTAATTTTACGTTTTTTCTCTTTGAATACAATACAATAATACAATACAATATAATAAATACAATTGACAATACTGCAAAGTATGTAATATTAATGATATTGCTATTACATTAATAGTATTTCTCATTTATTTTCTAGGTTCAGCATGCGTAGGCGCGGAGCTACTGATGAGCTTGCTGGGCAACTACTGTCGGAACAAGGGCATGAAGACCTCCATCACAGTGGGGGTAGTGGGGCTGCCCAATGTCGGCAAGAGTTCTATTATCAACAGCCTCAACCGCTCTAAGGCTTGCAATGTTGGTAGTACGCCCGGAGTTACCAAGTGAGTGCAGATATTAGTGGTCTTTGTTATGTTATAGCTCGTGTATTGTGTCTGTTGACTGCTGTTGGGCGTAGGGACTTAGCTATCCTTGAGTTTAATTTTACTATGTTGACATCACACATCACACTCGTAACACAAGATGGCACCAGATCTACTCTGTTGCAGGTAAGATACTTAATACTTATGCACCATCAAATTTAACCTTGTGGTATTCCTGTTAGATGGCATGGTAAGATTTGGTACTGCCCTTTTAAATTTTCCAGGAAATCTTTTAACTCAAGGTTAGATGAAGCTCCTTACACCATTTACAGCTTTCATTATATCATATGCAGCTTTCACACAATGTATATATTTTAAATATAACACATTTGTTGACAGACAAATGCAACCAGTGCAGTTAGATTCGAAGATCAAGATCCTGGACAGTCCGGGCATAGTGTTCCACTCCGGGTCTGATAGTGACGCGTCGGTGGCATTAAAGAACGCGATCCGCGTCGGTGCCCTCAAGGACCCAGTCACCCCGGCCACGGCTATACTTCAGAGGGCACATAAACATACCCTGGTTCAGTTGTACTGCGTGCCTGAGTTTAACACGCCGACGGTAATATATTCTAACCTGAAAGCATAATGTACGAGTAATACATTAATATTTTATTTTTGTCAAATCTCAATTTTTGTAGTCTTATCTGTGGGTTGTCTCCATTTCTGGATTAGATGTTTAATGTATATAAATCTTCGTCTGAAATAGGTGGATATTTTTTGAACCGCATTAGTCTTGATTTTTTTTATTAGTCTTTTAGTTAAGTATGTTAATAAACATATCTTATATCATTATTGTTGTTGGCCAGGAATTTTTCGCGAGTCTGGCGTCGCGTATGGGCAGGTTCAAGAAGGGCGGAGTGCCGGACCAGGAGGCGGCCGCTCGGATATTGCTCAACGACTGGAACACGGGCAAAGTGAGGACTATACATTAATCCTATATTAATAATTTAATAATTATTATAATAATCTTGCTAATATAAAGGTCTGAGGTAGATTTCTAGTACTTGAGATCTTTATTACACAAGTATTGTTAACTAACCAAATGAGTACTAGTAAACCAGTACTGTAAAATTAATGTAAATAAATTTAAAATTGCAATATTATTGAGCAGCGTCTATTCTCAACATAAAAACTATATTTTATAATCTTTGTGCCTTATCGCCATAATTTTCATGTAAATAAATTACAAAAGTTGTTTGGTGGTAGAGATTGCTCTATCTCTAAAGGGATAAGAATTGCTCTATATTGGGATAAGATCGCCTTCTATACAGAAACTCTTATTAATGTAATTGTTACCTTTTAGGTGAGATACTTCACGGAACCACCAGAGACAAAGGACTCAGAAGTGCATGTGGAAGCTAAGATTGTATCTTCCCTCGCTGAAGACTTTGACATTAACTCCTTCGAAGCCATGGAGACTGAAGCTATCAATGCGCTGGACTCTCCCAACGATGACTGTATTAAGGTAAATACAATGCTTACACACTCACATACTATTGCCATCGCAGTAAGGTTACGTATTATTTAAAGAAATTTTATTTTACGCCTTCAAGTTGCGTGCATTCCACGTCCGCCCTACAGAGGGATTACGTTTAAATTATTAATTTATTACAAAAAACGTTAATTAAATAAATTCATAAAAAGCTTAAATATTTTTTTTATGGATTAAGTATTTTTATTTTTTATCTATTAGCAGATTATTTCCTTTTTCTTGTTTCCTCAAGCGATTATCTGTTTTTTAGCAAGTAGTAATTAATATATGAACGAGAGAGTTAATTCTCACATGTTCACGTCCGAAATCCGTGTCATGGTTGATATGAATTGTTGTGTGAGTTGATGTGTTTACAATATTACCTTTACACTCCAGTACATAATGTATTAAAACCATTTCCTTTTGAATGTCTGCCTCAGTCAAGAATCAAACCCAAGTTACCACGATAGATAGCATAATATATTATTCTAAATTTCAACTTTTAATTTCAATTTACTAATTTGTCATAATGTCAAAATACATTACTAATTTTACTTTGATATGTTAATATACAGAATTTCACGTTCCATTAAAATTTATGAGCAGTGTAAAAGATACTTGTTAACATAATGATAATTTTCATTTATTCAGCTTGAATTCGACGAACAAATATTATATTATAAATGAAGTTCTTACGTGTCTCTTACGTGTCGGTATGTGATACATTTATTTCAAGGACACGTCCTCTTTGTTTGTTCTTAAAAACAACTTTACATAATATTTCCATTTAACTACTTTAAGAAAAAAATCTTTTGACTGATGGATTCGATTCAAATACGGTGGCGCGAATTGATTTATATAATATGTGCAATGTTTGTTCTCAAATTACGCCATACATGTTGACATAATAAGTAATTAGGCATGTGTGTCCAAGTGTGAGGATTCTATATTCAAAGTTTCTAGAAAAAGATAAAAGAGTTGTTACTACGATAACATTTATTGTTTATACCATGTAATTATTTACTAGCTAGTGCCAAAAAGTCCGCCCCTCCAATACGAAATTTTCTGAGATCATGATGTACCTACGTATATGGTTTAATCTAGAAGGGTGATCGACAGCCAAGCGGATAAATAACCAAAACTATGCAAGCCCTATCACTATTTTTGTAAATCTGTAAATTCTATCCTCTCAATTTTTCTGATGAGAAGCAGCCTGGGAAAGTAAAATGAAATGCTTTGATACAATACATAATTCGTAGTCTACGTTCTAGTTGTTCGCTCTTGTTTCTGGTGTAGAATTAAGTAATTTGAATATCTACCCTTTTTAACGGAATCATAATTATAATTTCAGATAACTAGCACTGGCCCAGTAAAAGCTGCCTTACAGAATGAAATGCAAGTGGACGAAGACGAGTCCAGCTTACTGCCGAAGACGTTAAGCATCCGGTCCAAACTGGATAAAACTGGCAACAACAAGGAACGCACCAAAAACGACCCCGAAATGTCGTTAGAGGGCAACACTAAACAGAATAAATTAAGAAAAATGCAATTTAAAAAAGACAAAAAGAAAATGGCGCGAAATGAAAAGAAGGCTGTCGATTTAGCGGGCGTGTTAGAGAATGTTACTTTAACGACGATTAAGAAAAAAGATGACTATGATTTTAAGGAAGATTTTTCGCTTTAATAGTCTCTACTTTGTAGTTGTACAAGTGAATCAGTCTGTAAATAAGAATAACAAAACTTACACAGTTGTTTTAAGCTATTATTAATTGTGTAATAAATGTTTTGTTATAAGTTTTTTGTTTTACTGTTATTCCTGTGTTTGTGATCACAATCACCACATCGCACTATACTCAAGGTTAGGTACCTCAAATATTTGAGCAATAAAAGATCAATCATAGATAATTCAAGTACTCATGGAGTAGGTATTCTTTTAATGCTAAGCAATGATGTCATTATTTTATACATCTTTGATGCTAAGCTTTGAGCCATTGCTTTGTTTTGTGGTTGTTGGCACCTGATCCGGGCATTAAGATCTTCATTTCTTTGCAAGGCTTGTGAATTCCTAAGGGCAGATTTTCCAGGAAGTTTTCAATGTTAACTTCTACAGGATTTAAAAAAATGCCTTTCCGCCTGGTCCATTTTCCACCCACCATGGTTACCGCGAGCGTGCGGTCTTCATAGTATGCTTACCTACATTGGAATGGTGTTTGGTAGGTATTCCAAATGTTCTGTATGGAAAATAGCTGTAAAAATTATTCAGGCCCCTCTCATCTGCAAAATATCTCATTATTATGGTAATGGAGGTCCTGTTTGATGTAATGTAGGTAAATGTAAACATATGCATAAGATCCTAAGTTGGGATTTTTATTTCAAAATTATATTAAATTGTACCTACACATATGTAAGTATGTACCTACTGGTATATTCCCATGTGGTACTTTTAGATTTTTTATAATTAAGATAGTAAACTAGCAGCAGCACTATATTTCACTGTCGCCTGTGACAACTGGGATTGATATAGAACAAGATGAAAAGTTTAGTGGACAAGCTGTATTAGATCAGTTAGCAGACGGTTAGAACGTTGGTTAGTTTGTAGGCAGGTATGAGGACTGTGATAGTCTTGTTACGTATATTAGGTACTTCCAGTTACTAATTGTTGGTAAGAATCAGTTATCAAATTAGTAATTGAATTTCAATATTGTGTTACTTTCGCTGAGAAGATGGTCGCCTCTTAAAATGTGCAACCGAAATCCATACCTTTCCAATCTTACGAAAGAACGAAAGGAACGCTCCAACAGACATAAATCCTCGTCCTTGTTATACTTTAGAATGGAGGGCTTAATTTTCTTTTCACTCTGTAGTGTAATCATTATTACAGGGTATAATTGCATTGGAGGACTGAAAATGTCTCTACAAGCGCCTTAAGTACAAGTATTTTTTATAATTAAGGGAGAAAACGAGCAGGTAGTAGGTACCACCCTTACGCTGCCAGAGATGGCCTTGTGACAGATCTAGAACAAGACTCCAGAGTCTCGTTCTAATTCGATCACAGATGCGTTGCTACTCTAGAAGACAGAGATGGTCGCCTTTAAAAAAAGTGTAATCACCTCCATACCATTCGATCGGAAACAAAATTGCTGTTAGATTAGAGCAAATAATATGACGGTAGAAATGGTATTGAGTACAGTGGTGGCCTGTGGTTCTTCCCCGGTTGAACTATAGGCTTTTACCGCCTTTAAGAATTTAATTTGGTATCTCCGCGGTTTTTCACATTAAATTATATCCTATTCAGAAGTAAAATAAACAACCAAATTTCTATTTTCTATATAATCGTTCAATAATTATTTATTTTTGGTAGGATATTATGCGAGCTGAGCTTCCTCAGTAGGCTCAGTAAACGTTTTACGGATTTACGGTTTTAGTTTTTACGTTTGTTTTATATTGGTACGTCCACGTATTATACTTTGTCTCTTTCTAATAAGTGAACTTTATATTGTCTTCTCTCTCTGATGCCATGTGCAGCACCGATTGGTGTCAAGTTGAATCCTCCAGTTGAATATATTTTCAGGAATAATTTGTTAAATAAAACTATAAAGTAAAAAAATAATTCGAATCCCGGTAGCATTATGGATTTAGGATTTTTGTTATGTTTTGAAAACATTTTTCAGCCTTTTAAAATTGACAATCGTATCCCATTAAAAGAATAAAGAAAATAATTCATATTTTCGCGGTTTCCCTTTATTAATTTCAGACAGTGTGTTCTACATTCATTGGTTAACGTGTGACCAATCAAATCCTTCCATCTGTCTGCGTAACGCCGTGTCATTAAGCAATCTTCATAACTTTTGTCTTCTTTACTCTAGTAGATTTTGCAACTAGCTATCTCATTCGTACTTGATACTATCCTTTGCAAACTGGGCTATCGGCCCCAAGAGTAAGTGAAACAGAAAATTTTCTACATAATGATCTTGGGCGATGAAATAATAGTGCATTCGCCAAATTTTGAAGTTATTCGTGGCCGGTTCTTTGTAAGCGAAGGTGGTTGTGCTAAACAAAATGAAGTGTATCGTTCTTTCAATAGTCAGCTTGCTGGCAATTTATTCAGTAAATGCTGATGTGTATTTTGAGGAAACGTTCCCCGATGGTATGTAGTATTTTTTCCCTTACGTTACTTTCGGCGGTTGTTGAACCGGCACGCCGCGTGTTATCGATTTTGTGATGCCGGTATAGGATATCGTAAAATTGAACTGATCAAGTTCGTTTTTTGTTGTAGACTCGTGGGAATCCAACTGGGTGTACAGTGAGCACCCTGGCAAAGAATTCGGAAAGTTCAAGCTAACTGCTGGAAAGTTCTTCAACGACCCACAAGAGGATAAAGGTACCTTTCTAATTTGACTAATCATTCTATCTTCTAATATTATCATTATTGTTACAAGCCCCTGAAAATGCTACATTAAGATAATTTGTTATGATCTTAGATAATTTAATCAGTAAAGTTGCCACATCGCATCCTACAAGTTTATGGTTTCCTAGTCCATATAAGCATCAAAGGCAGTACTAACCCATCTCGCCTTTACCAGGTTTGAAGACCTCTGAAGATGCGAGGTTCTACGCTCTCTCTCGCAAGTTCAAGCCCTTCTCCAATGAAGGCAAACCCATGGTTATCCAGTTCTCTGTTAAGCACGAGCAAGACATTGACTGCGGAGGCGGTTACGTGAAGATCTTCGACTGCAAACTTGACCAGAAGGACATGCATGGCGAGACCCCCTACGAGATTATGTTTGGACCCGACATCTGCGGACCTGGTACCAAGAAAGTAAGTTTGTCTAAGTCTTAATTTAATTTAATTAGAAGCTTTATATTATTGCTTCTAGATCCAATTAATTTCCCAAATGTATTTAGTATGTTATGTAGTACTAGACCAGCAAGTATTCTATTTAAAAGTAGACGCTTTTTTTAAGTAAATTTTAAATACCTAGTTATCAATATGGTTACTCACCAACACAAATAAAAGAGATATAAACTACCTTTTTATATTAATAAGTAGACAGCTTATAATTGAAATGCAAAAAAATTTATTAAAACATTTTGTAATATATATTTTTTTTAGCTCAGAAGAACTAATGGTTTTTAACATTTTATAATAAAATAAACAAACCATGCATGTTAGACCTTGCACACAAGGACTTTAATGTTTATAGTTTACAATGTATACAATTTCATGTTCTGCAAATGATCTTATCATTAAGTGTAATTGCTAGTGAACACACAGCAGTAGATATATTTCACATTTCAGTTTTCATTTTAATTCACTACTATTTACTTAACATACATATGTATAGGTTCAAATGGCAAGCTTAATGCTAATTCCATCCTCTACCAGAAATCTATTAATTATGTTAGACTAAAATACATGAGGCGGTATAATAGATAGGTGGCATCAATGGATGTGGTAATTTTAAACGGTTCTCAGTCTGGTTTATTGTAAACCAATCAGTATTAATGATCAATGCTGTAATGGTTATTTTTATCTAACTTTACATAATTGACAAAAAGTCTGATAGCATCTCAACATCACTTGTATAAAGCTTAACCAGACGTAAAAATAATATTTGTACAGTGAACAGCAATATATTCAGTACAGAATATTAAACTTCTTTTTACAAAACCAACATATTCACAGATTAACTCTTAGTATGTGTTTTAAAACATTGTAAAAAGCTATAAATTTTCATGATAACATACCAATGTGCTGGTTTGTCATGAATATCTAATTAGTAGTTGGTGATATTTTAACCCATAAATTAACCTTGCTGCATGCTTATCAATGTATTTGAACGTTAATAAATTTTAACTCTTTAAACATTTACATTTGTTCACTTTTACATTAAAAAGTTCAATGTACTTTTGCTTTACATATTTCTATTGCTACACAAACTATCGACAATGATACAGACTATCCTAAATTATGTTTATTGTATACTTAAGTGTAATTTTTCCCTCTAATTAATAAAAATTTTGAGGTTTGGTGCCATATATTATGCCAGTGTAAGAAATGGTTAATATAATATACTCAAATAAGAATTATAATAAAACCTTGGAGTAGTCAAATAAATTTATGATTCTAGACAATTTTACAGTTAAAAATGCCTACAACAAACATAACTAAGAGATAACACTGTGTGATAAAACACCTCAAGAATTGTAATGACATAATACTGCAGTTAAGGAATTACGTTGTAGGTAATTAGGTATTGGAAGTTTGCAATTTCCGCAAATAATTAAAAACAACTTAATTAAATAGATAATATTGCAAGGATACTAATTAGCATAGCATAATTATTATGAAATCGAAATTTGAAACTATCTATAATGCAGTGTAATATTAATTGCTGAAATAATTAACTCTTACTATTAATACCAATTAATACTTAGTTTAAGTTCATGATAACGATTCCAATTGATAATATTATGAATGAAACTTTTCATAAATATTTTTCATTGATAATAATGATGATTTGTACTTTTTATTCAAATTAAATGGAAGTAACATCTCAATACAATAACTTTTTTTTTTGTTTTTGGCTGAGTGTAATTACGCAAATGCTGTAATGATAAAAAAATAAAAACATTTTTTTTTCTGTTTCCGCTAGGTGCACGTCATCTTCAGCTACAAGGGCAAGAATCATTTGATCAAGAAAGACATCCGTTGTAAGGATGATGTGTACACCCATCTATACACGCTGATCGTGAAACCTGACAACACTTACGAGGTGCTGATTGACAATGAGAAGGTGGAATCCGGAGAGTTGGAGGCTGACTGGGACTTCCTGCCGCCCAAGAAGATCAAGGTTTGTATTGAAATTTTGCCGAGGTATAATTTTTTTTTGGAATTAAGAGGAAGAATATTGGCAGGTTGATAACATTGTTAACTTAGTATCATTTGCTTTTTTCCATCGCAATAATAGGATCCATAATTATCTTCAGATGCTTCCTTTTCCTCGCAAAGATAGGATCCATATCTGTTAACTAAAATTCCCAAAATTAAAATAAATTCCTTTTAGGTGATACCAAAAAAGGTATGTAAAAATGTCTGGAATGAAAGAACTCTAAACATGTTTTAAAAGGAAAGTTGAATGATCCCTCTTTCAGGCAATATTTTAAAATAAAAATATGCCGCGACTAATTCCGTGAAGTACCGTTTTAATCTATATATAGTCTGTTTATGCCGTCCGCATCTTCCGCATCTCGAACGGCGACGAATGACTATTTAAAAAAGGTACTGCCTTGGTTTTTGGCCCAACATTCAAAGATTTTTTACAAGTTAATTCCAAAGAATTAGTCGTCCTTTATTTCGTTAGTACACAAATCCTAAACGCGTATTCGTTCTCGGAGGGGGTACATATTAACCCTTAGTACTACACTTCACTTCACAGTTCACTTGTGATAGTTCTTTCGACTTTCCTCTACATGTTCATTCATGTCTAAAAGGTTAATAAAGACTGGTCCAAGATACAAAGTAATACCACCTAATCATACATAATTCCCTATAAAAGTGTAACCAAAGAACTGTTCCCACAGGACCCAGAAGCGAAGAAGCCGGAGGACTGGGACGACAGGCCGACGATCCCCGACCCGGACGACACCAAGCCCGAGGACTGGGACAAGCCAGAGCACATCCCTGACCCCGATGCTGCCAAGCCTGACGATTGGGACGACGAGATGGATGGGGAATGGGAGCCACCCATGATCGACAACCCTGACTACAAGGGCGTTTGGGCACCTAAACAGGTAAATATGGATTTGCTTGATGTTTATGTGGGTTTATTGTCTCTGACGACTGTTTCTGATGTTTCTTCTATTATAGGTAATCTTTGATACTGTCAGTTTAAGAGAGTTGTAAGGTACCATAAGAAGTTAGTTATAAGGCGCCAATTCGCGCCAATTCTGAAGAAAGTTTTTTTGGTTTTGATAAATTTTTTAAACAATCGTTACAGTATCGTTTAGTAAAAAGAAATTAATGGTTTGAAATATAAAAACACTTTTTTTTTATCATGCTAAATCAATGAATAAATTTAGCCAGAGTGCTGTTGCTTGTGCTGAAAACTAATAAATTTAACCATTGAGGAGTTTCCTTTTCTTGTGCCAATTCAAAGAATTTATTGTTATTGGAAATAAAGTGCAACATTTTATGTCGGTAGAGTAAGATGAAGTAGTTATATTGAATGTATTACGTTTTTGAAATGACTGTAGTTTCTATGTATTTTTATTATAATGAGTTGTGTTAATGCGGAGTTTATATTTCTTGTCTTGATATTGTAAGGACGATGTAATGACGAAGAACAAAAATAAAATAAGACAAAGATGGCGCGTAAATTGTACGTTTGTGCGTATGATTGTGGTCGGAAATATGTGAAGGAATCTTTTGCCGGTTTGGTTTGGAAGACTAGGTACTTAACTAATTTTAAACATTTGTCTTGGTTTTGACCATTCTTGTAACAATAAAATTTTATGTTACATGTTTGTTAGATTGAGTCGTATCTTGCGTTGTTACATAAATAATTAGAAAAATAAATACATACCAATAAAAACTTGAAATTCTGTACTCATAAAGTACCTAAGTACTATAATATTAATTTTAATGTTTAGTAATTTTAATTAACAAAATAAATCGACAAGGCACCACGTAGGTGTGAACTCATTCATCAATTTAATGTGAGGTTCTCCAAACGAATGTGTTGTAGGTAGGTAGGTATCTGATTTGCATTTGTGAAAGTAATTTTTTTGCTATCACTATTTTGTAATGTGGTAAGAGTGATTCTTGTCTTGCAGCATTCATAATACGTAACATAAGAATAATTTTAGCTCGTTGACAATTTGAGCACAGTGCCACATTATCAAAGTTTAATTGGAATATGCCGATAAGCGTTTTACGATGTAAAATTATTGCACTCTATGATTTGAATGATAAGTATCGTTTGTGCGATATAACGATGGCATGATAACCCATTTGTTTAAACAGTAGATTATGGGATACCAGATAAGTTAAATTTGATAAATTTTATTATATTTTAAATAATTGTGACCGCTTTTTATGCAATTGGGTCGAAAAATTGATTAGCCATTGTAAAAATGGCTAAGCCGATATTGAATCTATTCGCAAAACGTCCTACTCCAAAAAATCCTCTATTCGCTGAGCAACCTATTCTTAAAACGACCTTTAAGCTTGCATTGGACATATCGACGAAGCTGTAAAAATGTAGGTAGGTGCCTTGCCTAGACGATGCGTGTGCATCTGGACTGAGGGCCCACTTTTTTTTTCTTGGCGTAGCGAATTGAAATTGATAAGGGAATTACTTA
>DWJQ01000604.1:0-13499 GCA_018248915.1 Hesperia meskei straton | reverse complement strand
CCTTTTTTTAATGTTTGCTTATATTTTAGAGTGACTTTCTTGGCGAAGAAACTAAATACACCGAAGAAATATTAGATACATCTCAAAAATCAAAAACTGATAATAAATCCGATTTTACAAGGAAAGTTTTAACAGAAATTGAAGAAACTAAAGCTACAAAAGTTCCTACTGTAGGCAGCTTTTTGCATTCTGATTTAGTATCAAAATCAACCACTGAGTCTTCTGTTACCACTGTTATATCAACTTTAACGAAATCGTCCGATGAAGATCAGAAGTCAGTTTTGGAGGATGGAACATCCGCTGACTTTTCAAAAATCAGTGGAGCTGATTTAGTTAAAGATCCTTCTAAAACTTCCATGGAAATAAAAGAGGATTCAAAAATTGAAGAGCAAGTAGAAGACCGGGGAACACCAGATTTATCAAAGAAATCAATTGATTTAACAAAAGACTATTCAAAATCTTCAATCGACAGTAAAGATACTTCAAGAGATTTTGCAACAAATGAGTTGTCAAAAGATTCTACAGCTGATTTAAGTAAAGATTTTTCAAAAGTTTCTATAGAAAGCGTAAGGGAAACCTCAAGATCAATAGATGAAAAAACATTTTCCGAAGATCACTCGTCTTTTGATGTCTCAAAAACATTAGCTTCTGATGCTTCTGATGGTATGACAATAAGTAAAGACTTAATAGAAGAAGAAAGATCAGTATCTAAACTCGTGAAATTTTCCTCGAGTTCCTCTCAAGAAACTTCTATATTTACTGAGAGTAAATTACTGAGCGAAATTGATGAAAAGTCAATAGAAAAGGCTAAAATATCAGAAATAACTGAATCTGGAAAAGATTTGGTCAAGGATACTGATAAAGTAACAGAAGCAGTTAAAACCGAAGTAATAAAAAGTGAAGGTAGCGTTGCAGAATCCGATGCAGATTTAGAAAAAAAGCCTATATTTAAAAAAGCTCAAGAACCAGAAGATCAAGTTTTAGACGATAATGAAGTGCCAGATATGAAAGAGCTCAATAGAAGATGCTCAAATCTTTTAGAAGATATATCGGCGCAAGGTGCCCTTATAAGAATTGATTCCACCCATGTCACACATGGTAAGAGTTTATTAAACATCCACAATATACTGTGTTTGACAATAGCATATCATTATATTATTTGTACGTACTCCTTTCCTCAAACGCATTTACAGATCTCGCCTCGAAGTTTTCAAAGACGCCACCTCCTTCTCCCGTCGATTTAAGTATAAGAGAAAAAACGAAGCCGGAAAGTGGAGAAAAACAAACAAGCTTACAACTAAGAGGTAATGTATAATATATTATTATCTGAAAAATATTAAGTATTTAAAGAGGTATTGGGGGTACTTCTAGTAATTATTTTAGGGCAGAAATACATAAAATAAGAAAATACTTAATGCTACTGGTACATTTCTTTATATCTACAAAAGAAAGTGGGTATTAAAGAGTTTCTGGTGTTCGAAACTTGAATTTTTGATGTTAAACACATTCCGTATTAGAATCACCACGTTGCGTTCATGTTTCACTTTATTCATTCACTTCACACCCACTGCAGAACGCTAAACACGTAACACCGTAGAATTGATTAGAAGCTAAATTTTCGTCATATTACTACATAGGTTCTGAATCATCGTTCCTGGATGCGAGTCGTCAATCTCCCAGAGCCTCATCTGCAGGAGATAGCCTTATTAGTGAAACAGAGGCACATCAAAGTGGTCAGTATGCAAAAGTATACTTCTATAAAAAATGTTATTAAATTGTCAGTTAAAAGTTCCATTTCTATCATGAATTTCTATAGTATTTATTTGGATCTCGTGAATGAGTTTATAGAATGCGATACACAAAAGATATATATTAAACTTACATGCATCTGACATTAACATCTGATTTTTTTTATATAGATGATTTTATTACACGTATTTATTGATAGCTTTAATGTAATTGAAATAAAAAAACAGAAGCATTAGCTTACTGCAAGTAGTGGCAAAGTAGAGTCATAGCGAAACCTTACTCATAACATAATAATGTAGTAGAAGAGAAATTAATTAGTGTGATCCTTGTTTGCCACACTGTTCATTTGCAGCCAATTATCGCATGTATTTCTCTTTCACTCCCACGTAGGTAGAAGAAGGTTTCAACATCATTTGACTATACTAAATAATGTAAGGAATAAAAACCCGTCATATTTTGTGGTTTTAATGTGTTACATACTTATGTAGTTTTAATTAAATAAAAAGATAAAATTAGAAACGCATTAACACTGCATTTAATAATTTGCAAAAAATCCCTCCATCGTACAATATTGTAATATGTTTGGAAAATCACATGAGTTATGGAAATATTTGTCAGCACAGTAAATTTTACTTTCTTTCTTGCGGAGCCCTTACGTTGCGTTAGGTAAGTGGACTCACAGCAGAAGTGTAATATCATTGTTTCATTATTGTCGCTTTTTACTCTTCCTAGTGGGACAAGTTTGTTTTTGTCTTTGACTCACATGACAATTTTTTGTTTACACATTGTAATAAATTTCATCTTTGAGTAAAGTTTCGCTTTGATTCAGAATCGCCTTAGTTTATTTTTCCATCGACTTTCACTTCAGCTTTCGCCACATTATATTTTATTGCATCATGGTCATATAAAATGCTTAGGTGCTTTCACTGCCCTTGTAATATATATTATTTATATACAACTCATTGTTTATACATGGTCAAATTATCTCAGTGTGAAATGTAATAAAATTATTTTTGAAATTCATATACGACTTTTATAAAAATTATAGTTATTATTATTATTATAACACAAAAAAGTTTTTTCCTTTTCAGATATGTTAACACACGCGTCAGAGGTACTAACAGCTGCTGCTAGACCTAAATCGCCAACTAAACATGTAGCTGATAACTTAACTTTTGTAAATGTTGATCAGCCAACTATAACCAGTGGTGCTATAGAACTTGTAGATCGCACAATTGAAAAAAGCATTGACGTTATAGATCAAATAAAAAAGGAGCAGTTAGCTGTTCAAATGGAAGATATGCAAAAATGTACTTCACCTGACACCTTTTTTTCTGAGTCGAGGGTTGAAACTTCAACTTCATCTTCCTCCGTTCATAAAACTATAGAGGGTTCCCAATTAAAATTTCAAAATATTAACCCTGATGCCGTCATGTCCAGTATGGTTGCAGGCCTTAGTACATCAGGCGATTTTAGCACAGTTTTAACTCATAAAGAGACAGAAACTCGAAAAATTTCAGGACAGGAATTTTTTTCAGAGACTAAGCAAGTATCATCTTCTGATGACGATTCCTTAATTATAAAAACTGAAACAACACATGAGCTTAGAGGTCAAGAACATGAAGTTAAAGAAAAATCTATGATTCGAAGAGATGGTGACCAAACTGAAAGTTCTCAAAAGAAATTAGAAAAAGCTCATGAAGCAACTGCAAAAAGATCAGATATTGAAACTAAAACAGTGTTAAGATGCACTGATGACACAGATATAGTCAAAGTGGAAAGGGAATTTACTGAACAAGGTTTATATACAGGAAGGCAAACTAAATCAGAGGAGAGAATGACTGCTCTTAAAGATGATACGATTCGAAAGAAACATGAAGTTAAAATTTCAGAACGAGATATGTCTCATGATCAATGGGGTAAAGAATACTTTACAGAACCAGGTGAGCTAGAAGATATCAAAGAAGACGAAGATATGAAATCAAGAATAGCTTTCGTCGATTCATCGTTAAAGATTATTGAAAAAGATGAAGTAGTTTCAAGTGTTGAGGTCTCCGAGAAAGGCAAGGTAGTGAGTTCTAAAACAGAACATCACAAAGAAGAATCTGTTATTGAAAGTAAAGAACATGATGATTTGAGCTCGGATGCTTCTCATGCTCCTAGTTTTAAAAGTGAAGCCACTGAAAGGAGAGATTCATGTGAAACAAGCCCAAAAAGTAAATCGAAGTCATTTAAGAAAGATGATGAGGTTTATGAAGTTGATTTTATAAAAGAGATTAAAGTCTCCACATCACCAATTAAAAGTACTTTTAGTCGAACTGGAAGCCAAGATACACATTCGGAATCTGAAATTGCACCTGATTTACCACATGATGATAAGGCAATTGAAACACCAAAGAAAGAAAAACCCGTTAGGTCACCTATAAAACTACCCTTGCAGGAAATGCAGGATCAAGTATTAGAATTATCAGAACAAAAAATTACTTTAGGTAAGGGTGAGGAACCACAGAAAACTCTAACACTCAAATCCGATACTTTTGACACTGCTAGTACTACAACTAAAAGTTCTGACAGTGATACTGTTTTAGAAATCAAAACTTTCGGCGAAATCAAGACAGACGGAATACCCAAAGCTTCTAAAGTAGACATGTCTCCTAGTACTTACGAAATATCGGACGATATAAGTACTACTTCTAAAGATATCATGATAAAGTCCGGTGAGAGCATTGATACTGAGTGTATGGTTAAGTCTTTAGAATCTCATGAGGGTGAGATATTACAAAAATCTATAGATTCAACTGTAAGCGCAGAAACATTACACCCTTCAGAATTTTCAACTGAAGCAGATTCTGCTTACCTAACTGGAACAGATCATCGAAAAGAAGAAATGAAACTTGTAAAAGAAAAAAGTGTCGAAGATATATGCAGTAGTGGTTACGATACTGATCTCTCTTCTGCCGAGTTTCATGCAACGAAACTTGAATCAGAAAAGGTGGATTTAGATACACTCATGTCTACTCAGCCACTTGCGGACTTATCAGTTTTGGAAAAAACCATCGATGAAGTCAAGCAATCTCTTGAAGCGGCGCAAGTAGAAATCATAAGCGAAAAAAGCGACGGAAGCATTAAATACAAGCAGTCACCATCTGAATTTCAATTTAAACTTTTGATCAGCCCAGATAGACCAGAAGCTATCAGAGAAGAACCTCATCATACAGATGACCAAGAAAAGTCTCAAACAAATTTAGATAAACAAGATAAAATTATGGACAGCCAAACATCCGATAGCATTTCACAAAAGATAAGTTCACAGGATGAACCTACTATTTCTGAAGATAAAGAAACTGTTCAGGCCAAAGAACTTAGTCCACCTTTAGAATCAGCTGATATATCCCTAAGATCAGACAGTGGTCCCCATTCAATTTTAGAAACTGAAAGTTTTTCAGATCGTGAAGGTTCTTCAAAAGGCAGCCCTGAAGTTAAACTGAGAGTTCAAAAACATATAAAATCTAAAGTAGGTGTCGTTGAAAGACGATCTGCTTCAGAGGTTGAGGGCTGGTCTAGTTCAGGTGAAAGCCATTATCATAGTTTTGAAACTTCTGACGGTAGGCCTTTATCTTCCGATATTGAAGCGATGATGACAGCTCAAAGTGGTACAGATTTTGAAACAGCACTTACAAGTCACGATGTTTCTTCACAGTCGCTTAGGACGTCGAAAGATTATTATACAGCAGGTAGCTCTCTTGCTTCAAGGGAAAGTATGAAAAGTCTTGACTCGGATGGATCTAGTCATGTGGCCAGTATAGATATATCAGACGCCTCTGAAACGTTAGTACCATCAGCCAATGAATTAAAAGAAGAATTGATGGAAAGCAGCACGTATGTGGAACAATTTTTACATGAAGTTGAAAAAGAACACACTGGTAAACTAAAAGATGTAAGTGATGAAGAAATATCTGGTGAAGAAGATGGTAACAAGTCAGATGATATTGAACTGGTGGGAAAAATGAAAAGATCACATGAGATGCGTTTTCTGCCCAAAGACTTAATTCCTGAACATTTTCCTATAGAAGGCACATCCGAAAGTGTAGAATTAGATGAAGATTCTTCAAAAGACAAAGAAGGCTCAGATACCACGATATCGAGTCAGTTAAAAACAGATGAAATTCTTTCATCATCTATTTCTAAAGTAGATTTGTCTTCCTCTCAATCTCAACCAGAATCTGAAAAGGAAGAGCTGCACGAAGCTGTTATCAAGATAAAAACTGAAGGAGAACATGCCATTCCTTTCAAAATTACTAAAGTAGATAAACCTCAGAGAGAGTTCGTAGATATAGAGAGTGAAATTATACCTGTTGGGTCTTCTGAATACGAAGAAATTAAAAAATTTGGATCTATTTCTCCTAAACCAAAAGATGTACTAAAGGATGATACAATTATTACAAAAACTACTATAGAGACTTCAGAAAGTAAGCCTAGATTTTTAGAAACTGAAATAAGAGAAGAATGCGTAAAAAAAATTGTGCAAGAGGTCAGTGTTATACCCTTTACTATAACAGAGAGACCTCCAAGTCGTAGAGAGTTTGTGGATGTTGAAGAAGAAATAATTCCAGTGGGTTCTAAACAATATGAAGAAATTCTTAAATCAAAAAGTGATTCTTCTGTACCTAAAACCAATGCTGAAAAATCTGTGGTTAAGTCGCCCGAACCGAATTTGGAAAGCAAGCAAAGCTCAACGTCAAGTTTAAAAACACATGAGCATTTATCGACTCCACACACACCTCTCTCAGCTCCTAGCCAGAGTTCACTTTCAACTGATAATGGACGAGAATATGTACTTGATGACATGTATGATATATCTGAAACACCTGAACTTAAATCTGATCTTATCACAGAAAGTAGTAGATCAGAACTTATTATTACGACGGAAGAAAGGACATTACATTCATTTGATAAAGAACAGGAGTCTCCTACAAGTGATGAGTTTGAGATGGTCGATAAACCATGCGAAATGGATGATTTTGTTGTAATTGAAGAAGTTGCAAAAGAAGCACAAGAAACTGACCCAGAAGGTAAAAGTGTACAAATTACATCTCAAAAAAGGTATGTAAAGCGTCATGATACTGAAGTCGAAGAATATTTATCAAAGACATCAAAAAAACAAGAAAGTACTAGTAGTACTTCGGGTTCATTATCTGACGAAGAGTTACTACAGTACGAATTAGAGCAAAAAAGGATACAAGCTCAAGAATTAGCTGAAATTGAAGCAGGAAAACGCTGGATACAGATGCAATTTGAAGGCGACCCAAGATATGACTACGAGCGTGTTCCACTTGAAGACATTAAAGAAGAAGAAATGACTGACTTTGACGCAAGCAGAATTGGCAGCTTAAGTTCACAAAAAGAATCTATAGGAAGTTACGGCAGTTTTCGTAACTCTTATGGAAGTTATTCAGAATCTGAAATGGCATCACGAATGAGATTTAGAATTAAAGGAGAGAATGATGATATATCTATTAGCTCGTTACAAGAATTTGAGAATCTTGAAAGAGCGTTGATGGAGCAGTATCAACAACATTCTTCTTCATCTCAGGATTCATTAAATGGATCTTTACCTCGACGTTATATACTTAGTAGAAGTCAGGGTGATGATATATCAATTTCGAGTTTAAAAGAATTCGAAGGTCTTGAATCAGCTTGCCTAGAAGCTTTAAAAGCAGAATTACTGGCAAAACAAAAGGAAGCTCTTTTACTAGCAGATCCTAAAGTAGTTAGTGGAAGTTTTCTAGAGCAAGAAAAACGGTCATATGATAGTAGTTCTGAAAGTAGTCCGCCATTAAAAGGTGGTAGTCCGGGCCAAAAGAGTGGAAGTCCTTCCCAAAAAACTGGAAGTCCGTCACAAAAAAGTGGAAGTCCATCTCAAAAAGTAGGAAGCTATGGTAGCCCATCTCAGAAATTGTTAGCTGATTCAGCAGCAATACGTAGGCTTATTGAACAACAATTAGCTTTAGAACAAAAAATGCAAGAACAAGTTACACCTAAGATTGTGACAGTAAAAAAATATGATGATCGAGGAGCTTTCTTCGTTCCTGAACCCGAACCCGAAACATCGCAAACAAAACATGAAGAGGTAGTAGAGGATTGCAAGAAATCTTCATCATTTGTTTGTGCTGCAGCGCCTAGCGATGGATCGGCTGAATCAATACCCGGCGACTGTGAAGAAATGATGAAAATTTTAGACCAGGAAGAAAAATCTAAGAAAGAACAAATAGATAGCAAGTCATTAAGTGAAGGTGGCGTAATAGAAGTTGTGCGAACTACAACTGTGATTCAACAAAGATTTGTTGACGGAAAAAAAGTGTCAGAAACAGTAACTAGCACTGAAGGGGAAGGTGCTGTAGATATTCCTTCCAGAACATCTCAATTTGATGAAAGCGCAATGTCTTTTGGCTCCGAAATGTCCTCATCTTTAGCATCCCAACCGTCGGAAATGGATAGTTTAATGACTGTAATTGAAAGGCATACTTCAGAGGGCGAAATAGTGACATCCTCCAGACACACAATAATTATGTCTTCAGACCGACCTGAAGATCTTGATTTTTCTAGAGAAAGCAGTGCAGTGCGTGAGCTATCGCCTTCCTCCGGGAGATCGGTAGCTCACAGCACTGTATCTCTTTCTGGTAAACATTTGACAGATCCAGCTAGCGGCTCTTGGAGCGGTCAGGATGAAGAACTAAGTTCTTCTGGCAGTTTTAGTAGGTAAGTAAACAGTAAATAGTCAGTCTTGATAGTTACCACCTTCCTAATACCTGTAAAAGAAACTTTTTGTTAGTCCAGAGGTGCAACAGATTTACATTTTATGTCATGTCTTTTAATAAAAATAGCAAAAGAAAATAACAATAGTTTCGAAATGATTGTAAATACTTAGAGCACGAGCGGATTTGATGCTGGGAAGTACTGACAGTTTAGAAGCGACGAGCTCAAACGCAACGAGGGCAACCTACAATTACGAAGTAGACACGCCTATGACGGGAAGTCTGACCTCTGGAGGTAAGCAACGTCTCTTCCATTACAAATAACCCTTGATATTAGCGTAAAAATTCACCTGAACACTTATTAACATTTTATTTTATCATCTTTCGTTTTTAAAACGTTTAACGTTTTAAGTGTAATGGATACTCACGGATTTTTATACATTATTCAAATATTCCGTGCTTCGGAGGGCACGTAAAGCCGTCGGTCCCGCTTGTTATCCATTGATAGCAGTCGTTAAGCCATGTCGGAGACCTTCGGGTGGCTTGATAACTTTCGACATTGGGTTGGCTACTAACCCCTCCACCCACCCGTATTGGAGCAGCGTGGTGGAGTATGCTCTAGGCCTCCTCAGTAATGAGGAGAGACCCGTGCTCAGTAGTGGGCCATTAGTGGGTTGTAGCTTATTCAAATACAAGGTAACGGCCGGGTTAATATTTTTGGGAAAGCACGTTAAAAGCACGTGAAAGCACGTTTGTATAGTTTGCTTAGTAGGTATATGAGAGAATATGTAGGTACTAATATTTAACTGTGTTTACCTATGTGTGAAGTGATTCAAATTAAACAAACACATAAAGTTTATAACACAATATGCTAATACCAAAACGCTGCACATGTTTTACTCATTAAAATGATTTATTTAATGGATCTTACTAAAATGGTTTAGTTTTAAAGTAAAAGTTACGTATTACGGTTAGAAATACTTTACAAAAAATTATTAAAGTCGTGAGTACCAGTTACAGTCAAAATTTTAAATGTTTGCGATGACAACATGTTTAAATATATTGGATTTTTGTCATGTAACAAAAATAATAATATTGTTACTTCTTATATAAAATAATCAAAACGTTTCATTAAAAATGCATGAGGTTCTTTCATTGAATCCTCAACCAGGTCTACTTACGAATATTATTTTGTAATTATGTATTCAGTATTATTATTAGTTTGCATATAATGATCTAATTCACAACATCATCTTATTAATCAAATTCAGGACTTTGTAGTTCTTATACCTGATAATTGAGGCTATACTAATGCATCCTTTTTTCACTTGTTCATTTACCTTACCTTCATTGGGCTTGCTGTATTAATCATCTTTCCAGTTGCAGACCGATGCTAACATCCTTGCTTATAATATTTGTAACCGTGTATGATTTCATATGTACATATATTGCTATCCCGCCAAGCTTGATACTAATCAGAAAGATAACAGCGGTTCACCCTCCAGGGTCGAACACTATGGTATCCTCTTTGGACACCATGGACCCTGTGACTGCGGTACAAATGGAGAGTCTGGAGCATCAGTCCACAAGTGAACATTATTCTCATGAATATGAGGTTCATGAACCAGATTCTGATACCGAACGTTTGGTAAGTTATTCCAAAATATATAACCTTTTATTTTTTACCCCAAAAGTTTTAAGATTCTTGGAATTAAGTAGCTGCAATCCAGCTAACCCTATCCAGGTGTAGTAAGTATACGATAGAATGTCATATGGTTAAAATTAAATCTCAAAAATTGACATTTAAATGTATTAAAATAATATTTTATATTTTAGGAACTTGATGGGAAGACTCCTAAGGCCAAGGAACGTACAATTATGTTTGACAGTACAGATACTCTGAGTGCTGTAAGTGGGGATAATTCTGTTCGAGAGGCCACTGTTGAGGCTCCAGCCGCTACGTTCTTTATCGGAGATACACCTATTGTGCGAGGTAAATCCATACGTTAATTGATTTATTTACTTAGTCACTATCTTTTAACATTAACGCCACTTTACATCAGATTGGATTGTTGTACATATAGTACTTGATTTAGGTGAAAAATAAGACCCATAAAAATAGGTTTTAGATGTTAATATGCTTTTGAACAACTGCAGTTAGCTTAAGGTTTTTGACAGTAATAAGCGTACTAATTATAAATTTAATTTTATCTCAGGAGACAGAAGAGAAGAAGAAGATGATAGTCAACCTACTTTATCTGGAAGTTGCCCTGCTTCATTACCACCAACGACCCAGCCATCACCACCTGTGCCGGCACAGAGAAGGTAATTTCGTTGAAAACTTCTTCAATTGTATGTTGATAAAGCTATGTATTCTTTAAGTTAACCCGCATTATCGTAGAACTTAAAGCTATAGGATAATAGATATTGTTGCTAGGTTATACTCGTGTTGTATTCGCGCAATTCACGCAGCACTGTTATTTTCGTTATAATTTTCATATTCACCAAATTGCTTTTTAGCTTTCTGTTCTTAATTTTTATAACCCTGTCATTTTTCTCTGTAAAGTCAAAATTGTACCTACTAAAACAGTAACGTTATCATTGCAGCTGCTATTGTTTAAGTCACTCTCAAGAAAAGTCCGACAAATAGGTACACAATTTATATCATATTGTTTTTTGAATTTATTTTGCTTATCACCATTTTTCATGTCATCGTTTGCGCTTTTTAATGGTGTGTTTTAACAATATAACATTATGTGGGATTATTTTATAGTGTTAACATTTGGGATATTGCTGTTCACAATATCATAAATTGAGCATGGAGGTACTTTGTAAACTTTTGTGGAAAATTTCATCTCATTTTGTATCCATTCTCATATCGCTTTCCTTTCTTAGTTCTTCCACAAAAGTTGCATTGTTTAAGTTTGTTTCCTATTAAAATTCAAAATACTTCAATCTTTATCTTTCTTTTCAGATCCTTGACTATGCTGGCGAAATCTCCTCATACAAGCCTCGACGAAACTGCAAGGAAGTAGACTCTTCGTTTATTATGTTTACTTATTATATTATATACTGCAAGGAGATAGTTATTGTTCGTTTGAAATCTTGATTGTTTTTTAAACTTTTAAAAATTGTGTTGATTAGGTTTAATGAATAGCTTAACGGCTTAGCAAAATTGCACGTTTCTGTCGTATGTTCTGATTATTTCAATGAATTATCTCCTATTTGGAATTACTAGCAAATATACGAATGTGATTAATAATAATATGATCGTAACTACATACATCATGCGTAGAAATTAACAAATTACTACTGAAATATTCACTGATATAAAAGTTCCAAAGGATATTTCTTATAATTGTCCTGTAAGTCCACAACCGAGACTTGATATTTGTAGTCATTTCGAGTTACTTACAATTGACTTACTGAACTAACTATTTACAATCACTAATCACTATTTAGGTGTTCGGATAATAAGACTTAGTACGTATGTCCAACATTTGTAAGCAAATATTTGTTCAATACTTTGTAATAATAAAGTTTGTTGAATATTTGTCTAGATGTAGGCCATATCTGCCGAGTGAACTTTTGGATAGTATTTTGGTACTCCCTTTTGTACTGTACCGTCGGTTTTTTACGACACTGGTCCATGGTACTTCGACCTATAACCTCTTAGATAGCGCTTAGCTTAAATTTAGTCTTGGAAAACATGCTTATCCATTACAATGTTAACACTGTAGTAAGGAGTATTAACTATTTTGTAAGATTACAATGTAAGTAGGTATGTTTTTGAAGTTATCAATTTGAACGTGATGAGATCTTTGAAATAGACAATGAATAGGATGATAGTTCACATGATTCGAGACTATCCCTCTCGCTTATTATTACAGCAAGCGTGTTTTAAGATGAAACTTTTTGAGATGTTATTTGGTTTGGATCGATGCACAATTTCTCGGATAATATAGCTAGGGTAGAGGTACAAAATGTAGGTTAAGGTACAGCGACATCTCTACGGCCAACTTGCACTTAAGCTATTGAATAGATCTCGTTTATTGTGATATCGAAATAAAATAGCTTTTTTACAATTAGTTTAAAGTTAACATTACGAAGTCTGGTGTGCAAAGTACATTTAGGTTTTTCAACTACTCATTTGTCTTAAATTTATTTGTTATTAATTTATTTATTGTGTTTATTATTAAAGACAATGCAAATAATTTTATATTAAAACTATTACACTATGTATAAAATTCGAAAGTTCATACCTTAGATTAAATAGTTATTTCTACGTTTTGTAAATTTATAACTTCGAAGTTGGTCGTAGACTAAAACGCAACTAAGTTTATCAAGACGGGCTTGCTCACTTCCAATTGTTTTAACTGTAAAGATTTTATGATCTGTATCAATACTGGGGTTGGTGGAGATAATAAAAATAAATAAGAGAAGGATGAAATTCTAGGATTTGAGTAATAAAGGGATGAGACTGAAGTGGGTTAATTAAGATCTAGAAATAAAAGCTTAGCTAAACTCACGACTGCAGATGCTGATTTAAAGCCAATAATTTATCTTCGGCAGATGAACTACCTTAAGTAGATAGATGGGGTTCAATGCTGCTACTATATATAAATATAGTTAATTTTGTTTAAATGTCGGTGTGCTTAAGAAAAATTGATGTTAAGTCTAATGCTAGCGACATGAGTCGCAACGCTGTATTAAGTTTCAAGATCAGTTGAGTTGCTCTGTTCCAATGTTTCACGTTGTATTTATAATATGCTGAATATTCTATCGATAACTAAATATTATTGATTATTATTAAATAAAAATGCTGTCTCATATTTAAATTCGCTGTTTTATTTATGTTACTCCCATAACTACACGTCTGCCGTTCTCGTCAAGTGTCCACCAGATCCCAGCAACAGTATAGGTTAGGTTCGTTACCTCTGTTACATACTAGGTATGTTAATCTACACAAATATTATGTGTCAATATTAAAATATT
>DWJQ01000603.1:0-13499 GCA_018248915.1 Hesperia meskei straton | reverse complement strand
TTTGTTCAAAAAATTTTCGCAACGATTCACCCTGGCGCAGTCGATAGATTATTCGATTCCCAGCGAGGCAGAGATTTGAATGATGAGTTTAAATTTCTGCTCTCGGTCTGTGTGTGTTCTTGTCTTGTGTGTTGTCCATGGCACCCAAGAGACAGGGAATCCTGTGTGGGGCTATGAGTGTGAAGCGTTGTTTGCGTTTAAACCATAGATATTATATAGCGTCAGTGTATGCTACATCTATGGTTTAAACACTGATATCGGAAACTGGATGTAGGTACTTACTTAAATTATGTCTTTGACTTCAGTAACATTAGGAGGTTCATATTTGACGCCTAAAGCGGCCTAAATGTACATTTTTTACGTATGTCTAGCGACTTTTCCGTAGTTTTCATGTGGTCCCTCTGACGTGTTACCTTCTTTTAGAGTTATCCTTAATAATGCGCATTTAATTCTCTTTTATTAAGTTGATGTTATGGTCTATGTAAATTTAACAAGTTTTGAAATCAGTTTCAAAAATTATTTTATCTTAAAATTAACTGAATGCAAAGCTGCAACAATGGCTGATAAAAACAAAATACAAAGTAAGTAGGTACCTAATATAATAAGGAAACGTGAGAAATCTTCTGTTAGCAATCTTTGTTTAGTATTTCCAACTGGTTTATTATTGCGTTGGTCATTTGGTCATAGGATTCATTGAAACGTCGAGTTTATTAATTGAAACGAAAAGGTGTCATTGTACCCACATCATGATATTATCACCAGTTATTTGAATAAATAAATAACGCTAATAATTAATGCTACACACTCAACGTAACCTAACCTTCGTGCGGGAATCGAATCCATGTCCCCAAGCTTTACAGGCAGGACCACTATTAATCAGGGTACTGCTGGGTCGCTTTTAATAGCCATATTTAACCTATAAATGTAGGAACTTTCCTATTATGTAGCAGTTTGCAGAAATAAGTAATATAATCGATAATCGTGGGATTAGATAGAATCACGAAACAGAAAAAGATAGAATCGAAACATTAAGTTTATTTATGAAGTCTAAAGAAATAAAATAAAATGAATATAAATAGCTTGTTGGTAGCGATGTACGCATGACTTGAGACTAAAGATTGGTAAGTTTATTTATTAAGGAAATGTAATCTTTAAAACAATATATGTACCTACAGTAAAGTGCAGTAAAATTAGCCTTTATTAAATGTTTTTATAATTGGTTGTAAGAACTGCTACAAAAAATCCATTTGTATGACTATAACAAGTAGGTATATTAATAAAGTAAACATATTCATTAACTGGGTACTTACCTTTTTTGTGAATGTGACGCTAATTTACCTTCATGCATGTAATTGTTCATACAAGTCTCTGTCCATGACCAGAGGACACAAAGCTTCACTGAGCAGTTGTGTCATGGACAAAATAATCATATGACTGATTGCCATCGCGAATTTATTGCATGGGAATACTTACTTATAAGTATCCGTTTTGGTTTTGGCCGGCCGCGTACCCGGCGATGAGACAACATGAAATCCTTGACTGCTTGTAAATAAATGCATATGACGATTTCTTATGCTGAGGTTGATGATTCAGTGGTATAAGTAGGTATCTTCAGTCGTATAGTGTGTATTTATTTATAATATGTAGGTGTATCATACAGCATATATATGCACATTTTAATAATAAAGGGAAGGAAAAAGGAGAGCGAAAAAATGGATATTTAGAGGGGTAAAGATTGGAAGAGTGGCGATAGAATACGTAGGTTATAGGTACCTACTTAATTAGAATAACTCAATCTCCAAGCAAGGTTGGAAATTGGATATAAAGTTGAAGTTTTGAGTTTTTTTTTAATTGTTACAATACAGTGTATGATAATAAAAAATATACATTAAGAGATGAAGATACCAAAGGAAAAAATACCTACTTACTAATAAAGTTGTATGTATATGTAACAAAATTGATTGAAAAGCTTAAAATGACCATTAACAACAAATACTTAAAAATTTAGAGGCTGTGCTTCTATTAAAAACAGTTCAGTTGATAATAATATGTAGATCTACTATAAGTTGGCAACAATAAATAATTAAATTCCCTGCGCTTTGCTCACAATTAAAAGATTACGGAAGTACTGCATATGAAATGAATTTATTACCTGTTAGCACTTCAACAATTCACCATTGCTCAAGGTAGGTAGTATAAATAACTGTTGTTCACATAATGTTTTATTATACAATTTTTTAATAGCGTTGGGAATAATTTTCTGAGGCTTAAGTTTGAGGCCAGGCGAATTTTTCTTAGGGCAAGTTTACTTTGTAAGTAAAAACGCCAATGATTACATTTAAAAGCAATAGCCATTAATTACAATCATAGTCTTGTTAGTATGTTTCAAACTGAAGCTGAGCAATTTTCTTACTTACTGATCTTAGTAAGTGAAAGTGAAAGTAAGGATGTATAGTCCTATAAGCATCTTTTGGCGCGTGCGTGACAGAGACAGCGCGTTACAGGTAAGGTGTAACGGGCTGTTTCTGTCACCCATGCGCCAAAAGACGCTTGTGGACTATAATAAGGTTCATCCGTTCAGCGCTAGTCAACCTTCCCTACTCTAGATGCACGCTACTGAACATGAGGTTATGGCGCTAGGTCACTTTGGTTAGAGGCTGGAGATTGCTGGGCTTGAGTTGAGACCTTTTATTACTGGTCATTTTGCGAATAGGTTCAAATACGACTAAGCTCTATCATCAAGCTCGGGCGTACACAGGTAGAGCTCCAACTCCAAGGAAACTGTATCTGGGATATAGTACCTACCAAAGATTGTACCCTTTCAACCAGATGTGCCCCTCCCTGGATCAGTTATTCAGGATCCATGCCCTTCTAGAGCTGGGTATGACCATGCGATCCATTTTAATATTTCGAATAATATTTACTCGTGCATGGTGGCAGGGATTTTTACTCACTTGGCTATTTAACAGTGTTTCCACCATACTCCTAAATTCGATCGTAAGTTGTTTGCAATAGAGTGCCAGTAAGAATGGGAGTCCTCCGGTTCCTTTTGGACTGGCAACGTATACTGGTAATGATACAGATACGTTATCTGCGATGTCTGTGCTGTTGTTAATATAAATGGGCGACGGTGACTACTTATTTATTTATTTATACAGTTAACCAATTACGTTAACTAAGAATCAATTGTTCATAGGCAGTCATACAATTACATTACTTACATCGGATGATTCATATACCTACTTATCTATTTGTATAAAAATGTGGGATGGTAGTGGATAGGTCTCAGAAATATTTAATCAAAATTTTTTTTAGAATATGTTTGACATCAGACGATTAAATGTTGAAATTTTCCTGTTAAAATAAATGTATTCAGCGGAATAGCTGTAACACCTAGTTTACTAAACAAAATGAAAAGTGGACAACCTTCAACGTTGCTCATAAATTAATCTATTTGTTTATAGATGCACTTTCGAATTAATTTTCGTACAAACGTCTATACAATATCCATGAGTCTTTGTAATTTTTCTCATACCTATTTAGAACTACAAGTAAATGTTAGGGATAAAGAAAATTCGAAAGACACATTCCAAATTGTAAGGTCCATCACGCAATCCATAAAGATCCTACTGGTGGATTTAGGATTCTCTCATAATGTGAGGGTTGCAGGTCCGTTGGCTGGTTGGACTGCCACAGTCTTCCACGCTGACCAAGTGCGGATACGTAGACTTCACATCCATTTGAGGTGTTTGTGGGATATTGTGAATTTACAGCTGTGTTCAGGCTCCTTCTCTCATTAATTCTTTCGTACATTTTCTCCACATTCATTCATAATTAATCAGATTTTTTGTCCAGAGAATCAATGTCTGTTCTGCTATAACTGAGCGATTTTTCATCCTATATTTATACTAACCTACCTGCAAACATAAAATTGCAATTTTATGTGCTTTTAGCCCACATTTACCTCGTATTGCACATAATATACCTACAGCATATAGCATATACAACATATAGCAGCAGTATAGCGGGCCCATATAAGGCGTGATGCAACACGAAATCATTAAGCGACCATGACACCGGCATGCAAACATTCGATGTGGGTTGTGGTTTAAATTACTTTACGACTTACGACCGAACGTTCGATTCTAAGCAAATATTGGTAGGTAGTGTATGTACACCGTGTAGTGGTTAGAATTTTTATTGATCTTGTCTTTGGTGGTCTAAGTTCGAATTGGCACCCATTACAAAAAATCCGTCTCTTTTTTTTCAAATATTCAATTGTTTTTTATTAATTCAAAACGTTTTACTTATGGTTCATTTGTTTAGGTAATGTAATTTTTATTATTTTATTATATTGCTCGATGAAAGGTAATTTTTTTGTGATTAGGCACTTCAACAAGTAGGTTGGTAGTAGCTTTTAAAGATGTAGGTATGATCGGCTGGTTTGTTTATGTTGACATAGTTATTTTTGAGTAAGGAGTGTAATTCAGTGTCGTGTCAAAAGTTTTTACTAAGGAGGACTCTGGCAAAAGTTTTAAGATTAACACAATATACATATCTACTACTTAGTATTTAAAGCTATTAACTAAAAAGGATAAGTGCAGCGCTTAAAAAAAACTTATAGTAGAAGTCACTTGAACATCATGTCAGAATTTTCCAGTTGCAATTGAAGCAAGCCGTCATATTCGTATCTCATAGCCCGATTGCTTCCAAGAGTAGGTAATTAGTTAGGCTTAATTCTCACGTCCGAAAGGTTAAACTTAGTCCAAGCAACTACCTGTTTCGGTTAGGTATAGGCCGTGGGTATAGGTGAATAATATTTAATCTCAATTTTCCTCATACACTTGCTGTTGAGAAATTTCAATTCAAATATAAGCATATCATGTACACAATTTTATTAGTAAAATGCTTCGCCAATAAGTAGTTAAAAAATCGGAACTATGAACTATGACATTGACTAACTACACTAACTAAGTACACTATGACTAACTACATGGCTGCCAATGTAATGAAATGATTTCGACGGTTTTTCCTTTAAAAATCCGCTTCCGAGAACAAATGGATTTTATTTGGTTTCTATGTTAAGAAGCACAGCTCTTTCAAATTAACTCGTGTACCTATTATCTACATAGGAACTGTTTGCACTCTTTGTCTTGGTTTTTTATATGAGCCATAAGCATTCAGCCACGACTTCTTGGCGTTATGTGACCTTCGATGGAATATGTTTGCCTTTTTTATGCGCCACCACCACAAACTCTTTTTTGCTGTCGGTTTTGTCATAGATGCGTCGGTGTTTCCCCATTAAGATCCTATGGGTTCTTCCCTGGGTCTAATTATAGGTAATTCCCAAACCATCAAAGAATTTAACTTAAGAGGCATACGGCATCCTGAGACTTGACTGACAGCGAGTTCGACGAATAGAACCGAACTCATCGTAATACTACGAGTTTAAGCAAGATTTTTTAAATCTCTACATCATCATCTCATGGAGTAAACATTATTGAGCAATTGCATGTTCAATGAAACCTGGCCGAAAGTGATACACGGATAACCCGTTTTAAACAGGATTCACAAAATTATATTCCACAAAATCTACTCACTGTTAGTTCTTGGCTCAAGCAAATTTCCGGTCAATATGATACTCACTGTAATCAGGTTTTTGCTGGAAATCATCAAAATCAGCAAAGATCTTATACCTCGGAAACGCAGCAATGAATAAAGAATTGCTTTAAATGTAGTTAAATGGTGTATCCTATTTCAGCCTGAAGGCCCATCTCCCCACACGTGTGTGATCGGCGCTGGCTACTCCGGCCTGGCGGCTGCACGGTATCTGAAGGAGTATGGGGTCCACTTCACCGTGTATGAAGCTGCCAAGGACATCGGAGGCACGTGGCGCTTCGACCCAATGGTTGGCACCGACGAGTTTGGTGTGCCATTGTTTACAAGCCAGTATAAGTATTTAAGGTAAATGTTGTGCAATAACTACATTTAACCTGTGTCGCCAAGAATATGAAATTGCCACTCTTCGCCAAAACATATTAGGTAGCTGTACTCACAGTTCAATTAAGATTGTAAGCAAAATTTACTACTGGCTTTCTAAATTCTCACTGTCAATTTGTATTCTGTAATCTCACAGGGGCGGAAAGGTGGCATATGTGTGGGATGCTACTAAAACTAGAGGAAACTAATAAATTAAATATGGAACGCAAACACAATGTGCATTTTTTGGTTTAACTAGATATGCATGTAATCTTAGGGCTCATTCCCACGGAATACGTCTTTGACGATTCGGCAAAAAACACGATACGTCTTGACGGATGGACGTTCACATTGAATACGGAATCGTGTTTTTTCACGATTCGTCAAAATATCCACATTGAAGTTTACATATGTATCCGTCGTAATCATAAAACATTCACGATTCGTGATTTCTAAAAGACGTATCCGTATTCGTCTTTTTTCACGATTCGTCAAGCGTGTGAACATGAGTATTTAAAAAGCATTGCCGCCGTCAAAAAAAGTAACGAATCGTGAAAAAAGACGATTCGTCCTCGTGTGAATGAGCCCTTAAGCAAACAAATTTAAAAAACTGACTCACGTTATGTTTTAACATACTCGTAGATACGCATAAAAATTACTGCACAAGCTTTGACGTATTAATTTATTAAATATACAAAAATACCTAATAGCTAAATATAAAAATACTTCTGCCTATATTGACATGGGAGTACTTATGTTGGTAATCTGTTACCCGGTAACTCTTAATCCATGGAGTGCTGTAACCTTTAGGTTTTTTGTGATCTATCAGTCCAATCAAATTATTTATATATTGTTTTAAATATTTGGATGACTCGCCTTCTTATGTTCAACAGATCATTATGTAAATGACCATGAGCGATGTTAAAGTTTACTAATTTAATCATATTTATATATCTGAGGGAGCTTTAGTCGAATTGAATGAAAATGACGATTGTGAATTTTACTAAGCTTAAAACTTAATGCGAATAATTTTGATGTTAAAAATGAACGGTTTTGAATGTTGCTTCGAAAATTAAATTCGCTAATCTAAGTTAGTTTCAAAATGTATCGTGAAATATCAATATTATGAGCTTTGAAAAATCACCCTATTTAATAATAATGTACTTGTGGATTCCGGTCTACCAAATACCACGTCCGTTAGTGGCTTCCAGTCACTCAACCTCAAGTCATTAAAAATATTTAACATGCTAGAATTTTATTTAATTGAACGTATTTAAGAGATATCGTTTAATTAATTTAAAACTTCCCTCCCTACCTAATTAAAGCGTACTTTTAATTACGGATGCGGACTACATAATTTTTTTACTCAAATTCACGACAATGAAATGTTACAAATGTGAGTGAAAACAATTTTATTCTCCATTAGAAATATCTTTTTCGATTTCGCACCGATAAAAGTTTGACTAAAAATACTTAATGGAAAATAAAACAATTTTTTTATAGTTAATCTTCGGCCTGCATAAATAAAATTCATTTATCCTAAATTAGGTCTCAAAGAGGGAAATGAACGTTTAGGTACAAATTCACCAACCGTTCTAGACACGTGACGCAAATTCACAACTCCTTAATAGATTCATGACGTGTGTGCTGTGGCAAGTGAAAACCATGACTTAAGGCCATTTAGCATGGCCAGTGGCCAGGTAACCGATTACCACACTTAAATCACAAACATGACAAGAATTAGTAAGTTACCCTACGCTGCTTGAATGCCTGAACTCAGAATGCCCTAAAGCACTTTACTATTGTTTCACTATTCATTGATTACTTTTTAATTCCAACAAATGCTTTACAATAAATAAATAAGCATTTATTCTGTGTAATGTAGAGTAAATAATGTGTAAAGTTCATTTCTTTAAAAATCATTTCTTTTGAAGTGTTAAGGGGAAAGTATATAAACCCTTAATATTTCAAGGGTATAAACCCTAGGTATTTTAAAACGATTACCTATGTATATGTAGTACCTAAATATTGCATCAACTTAACTCTCCCATTTAGTTTATAGGAAAACATTGAAATATGAGCTTTATAGTTTTAGTCCTCCTTACAGTTGAATTTTTATTTAACACATGGTAAATCTACCGTCAATTCACTTCCGACATTAAATTCAACCGTAAGTCACCGTAAGTAGCTAAGGTATGATAATCTAACTATCACTGCGAATGGTTGTTACTTCAATTGAACTTTGACTACCTACGTAATTTTAGGACGAACACACCTCGTCAGACCATGGAGTTCTACGGGTACTCATTCCCTGAAGACATTCGTTCCTACCCGAGCGGGACCTGTTTCTTCAAATACCTGAAGAGTTTCGCCAAACAATTCAACCTCATGGAGAATATTCAAGTAAGTAGGTATGTCTACATTATCTTCACAAACCTAGACTTAAGATCAATGGCTCAGCGAAGTGTTTACTATGCCAGAACTGCTTACCTTATGGTCCTGGGTTCGATTCCCAGTGAGCTAGAAAAGATGATGACTTTATATTTCTGGTCTCTTTCTGAAGTGTGTATTTTTGTTTTCGTAATTGGTCTAAGGTATCCAGGGCACAAAGGAACCTATTTATTGATTTATACTAACGTCACAGATTAGGTCACTGCTAGATAAAATTGTCTGCATGTTAATCTATAATCCTTTGTCGAAGGCACAGTATTGGTGTCTGAGTCAGTTGAGTCTATGTTGTGTTTTGCTATTGTGTGCAGGATTAGAATAAGTAAAAAAGATTTTTTTTTATGTTATGGGCACTCAGCCACTCACAGACATATTTCGACATCGCATAGATTGAGGTTATGTCTGAATCTATTGTTCATAATATTGTCGTTTAAAGTAGGCGTATCTAGCACACGTAACTTTTAAGTAATAATTCCATTCATAAGCTTCAAGGTAAGATGGTAAAACGAGACGGTAGTAGAACCGTTAATACGATATGAAAATTATATATTAACGGTTCATATCAATTCCAACCATCAATGAACGACCGTTGTATAGGGATTGGCGTGTTACATAATTTATTACCATATTTTGCGTTCCGCCTAAATTTAAATTGAATCCGCTTTAATATATTTTAAAAAGTTTCCATAAACGTATATATCCATACTAATATTATAAAGTGTAAGTCTGTCTTTTTGTCTGTCTGTTTGTCCGTCTTTCTGTGACGTTGTTACGACTAAGCCACCGCGCATGGCGATTTGGATGAAATTTGAAATGAAAGTAGACGAAGATCCAAGGTCAAATATGGGCTATTTTTATCTTAAAAATTCAACTCTAAAAGGATTGAAATAGGGGTTGAAAGTTTGCATGAAAAATCTAAACCACTAGACCGATTTTCAAGAATATTCTCAGGAAGGTAGTTGATGACGCAATGTCAAACAGATTTTTTTTTAAAACTACCCCTAAGGATCTGATATAGGGGATGAAAATGAAAAAAAAATCCACGCTACGAAGCTGCGGGCGGATAGCTAGATTATAAATATAAATTGGCATATAAACGTTTTATATGTTTTGATCCATAACAAAAAGCGTTAAATTGCCTTCGGAATTATAATTTAATACAAATTACATTTGTATGGAAATGGATTGGTATGTAAATCTTTGACCGATTGGTCAACGCTAAATGCCAATCCGCTTTGCATGCTTAGAGGTCTATTACTTACTTCAACTCACCCACTCACATCCGAATATCCGATTCTATTCATAGGAAAGTATTCCAATATGAGCCTCATTATGTTCGTAACATTACAGGTGCGAGTCTGATTCGCACTTCACCATCTTTTTTATTTCTTTTTTAAGTTAACCTTTAAATCATCAATGCATTTTTACCTACTAGGTTTCGTGCACCTAGGTCCTACTGGATATAATTTGAATACACTAAAGTGTTTTGTATTAGAGAGACTATTGAATAGTTTGTTAAACTAATACCTAGTTCGTGTCATTTGCTTAGCTTTGTCTATGATGTTTGTTATGTTGATGAGATTTGTCATAATATAATTTTGTGCTAATGTTATCTAGACACGGGGTGGCATAAAAATTGTTATAAATTTAAACACTGCCAGCGTTCTGTATATGTAAATAGCGATCTATTCCACATAATAAAATGATTCCTATGGATATCTTGAGAAGATTAGGTACATACAAAAATGACATCCTCTCTCGCACGTGACTGTGTTTCTAAATATGGATGAAGCGAATAGTAGAACAATTTGATTGAAAGAATATTCGCCATATCGACTTAGTAGATATTGATAAATAACATACCTAATATTCATATTATTGGTGTTAGCAAAAACGGAGCATATAGGCAATAAATATATCAATATACATATATTGGAAATTTGTATTGATTAATTAAAGAGATTTTACAGTTAAACGAAATTCCTTGCCACGTTTTACTTATAAATGTGTTAATTAACATATTAAAATTATGCAATTTTATACAGCATTGATTTTGGGAAGGCTCCGGGTTAATTAAAATTCGTAACTAGGAGAATGCGTTCATTGAAATCTTGAACCTAATATTCAGAAAGCCATCGTATGCTCTAAGTCTAGAGATACTAGTCTGAATATCGGTTTCTGCCTTGAAAATCCTGTTTGAAATCTTACACGTACATTTAGTAGGTACATAGTATCTCAATGTACACGTACCTACTGCTTTTTAAAAGTGTACGAAACTTCTCATGCTCTCTTCTTCTCATTTTCTAATGTTTCTGTGGCCCAAATCTTTAAACAAAAATAAAAATAAATTAATTCATCCTTTTTTCCAGTTGAACAGCTACGTGACTTCAGTGAAATGGATCAGCGAATTGAGTCACTGGAATCTGACGTATACTAATTCAAAAACTAGGAACAACCACACCGATACGTGTCACTTCATGGTGGTCGCCAATGGGCAATATGTGAGGCCCGTTGTACCTGAATTCCAGGGCTTAGACTCTTTTAGAGGTGAGTAAAGATATTTTTCGCAATAATTTGGGGGCGCTCACAGCCCGGTGGCTAGCGTCAGTCCTGAGTGATCGACCAAGTTAAGCTAGAGTGGGTGTGTAGGCATAACATTAAAATTTAAACATACAAAGAACTTCCTACGTCCTACATTGACTTATGTTTAGTAATTAATCATTCAATAACAAGCAAGTAAGGACTTATTATACCTTTCTGTAGCAACTGGATGACAAAAAAATTATAATGGGCAATTCAACGTCGAATAAAAACAACCACTAAGATAATAATTATAATAACTCCTTTTCCTATCCATTTTTTAGGAAAAGTAGCTTATTTGTGTATTATAAATGTTATATTGCTGGAAATAACAACCGCGGTCCAAGTGGTCCGATATGTTCCGATTTTTGGTGTATGTGAACCGTGTCTATGTGTGCGTTGTTTTTTGGCACTTTGTATGAAGCTTAACATCTGTATTATCTAATTTGTGGTGTGTGTGGGTAGTTAGATAAATGACCACTATATAGAGGCAAAATTTCTAGAGCGCTTCCGTGCTTCGGAAGGCACATAAAACCTTCGGTCGGTTGTTATCGATAGATAGCAGTGGTTAAGCCATGTCGGAGGTATCGGGCGGCATAAAAAACTTCTGATATTGGGTTGGCCATAACCCTTCCACCATTCCGCACTGAAGCAGCGTGGTGGAGTACGTAGTATACACTAGGCCTACTCAATAATGATGAGAGACCTGTGCTCAGTAGTGGACCATTAATGGGTTGTCGCCAAACACATCGGTCACCTCTCCACCATATGTTCTACCGTATGTCTAGGCAGTAATGATAGTTAGGTATTTTGTCGTAAATGACAAACATCTGTACTGGTAGGGCCCATAAACGGGAATGGTTTCCAAGATCCAACTCCTCTTTGAGCCAAAGATTTCATTGATAGCTTGTTGACTCTGAAACTTCTAATTGAAATAGCATCCTTACATAATCTTTAACCTTAGTACAAAGTAGACGAATCAATCATCCTTTGTTGCTGCTAATAAATGTAGGTAAATCGTGTATCGATGCGTAGTTTCAAGGAATCGAGTCGTTATTTGTAATTATCAATTTATTACACATGTACACTACAATGATTATAATTGCACGGAATAAATATTGGTTATTATTGCAGACATGACGATTAGTTGGGTTATGTAAGCCATCGATTCCGTCACGAGAATGAAGTGTTTATCTCATACGAAAGTCATTAAAAAATACTTGAGATTAGCTATTAAGGTTAATTTGGGTTTTACCTGAATAACAAAAGGATAATGGGTATTAGCAAGACCTTTTCGAAGTTTTGTGCTCATTTTGGTTTGCAGTAACCTCGACGAGCCGAATGGCTCAATAATTAACACGTCGGATCGATGTTCCATACCTGGGTTCGATTCCCAGCGAGGCGACAGTAAATCCTAGCGTTGGGTTACGTTTGAGTGTGTAGCATTATAAAAAAGTAATAAGTAGTCATTTGTTTTATTATAGGAAAATATCACGAGGAAATCGGCACATTTAGAATATTTAGTCACTTTATTGTTTGTACTGTATGTACTTACATAAAATACGAATGTAAACATTTTTTATATATACCGTTATATATCATATACCGTATATATCATAGATTTTAGTAATATAATGAATCTATGGTCCCAAACATTATCGGTAGATAGCAGTTGATATGTAATATTGAAGGAATTCGGGCGGCTTATGCTTGTATACTGGCATATTATTATGTTTATTCCATTGTACAGATTTAACAGCATTGGGGTAGATATGGGGACCGTGACAGCGTGATAGGGCCTGTTAGCGATAGTAAGTCCAGTTAGATGGTATTTTTAATAGTTGAAGCACTCAATCCGCACTTAACCAATGTGGTGGACTGTAAACTAAAGCATAATATGTCTACAATTCAACCATTTTCAGAAGAGTACCGTGCTCAATAGTGGCCACAAACAATAAAATCTAACAACTTAATAATTCCTTTCAAGGTAAAGTATTACACAGTCACGACTACAAAGACCCGGATCACTACAAAGATCGTAGTGTACTCCTAGTCGGAGCTGGAGCGTCTGGCTTGGACCTATCCACGCAGCTGGTGAATATCACCAAGAAACTGGTGCACAGTCACCATCTGGTCTACAACCAGCCAACTTACCCTGAGAACTATATAAAGAAGCCGGATATCAAATCCTTTGTCTCGAACGGAGTTGTGTTCGAAGATGGCAGCTTTGAGGAGGTGGATACGGCGATACTTGCTACAGGTATGTATGACTTAGATTATTTGGGTAGACTGAGTTTCAGTTCAACAAATACTAGGTGTTGTTGAAGCAAAAATGGTTTTACAGATGCTACTACTTTTCTTTACCTTGACTTTGGTGTATAAAGTTGGCTAGGGAACATATAACTGCCAAGTTGCCTTAATGCCATCATTTGTTAGCTGGATTTACCTTTTTTTTATCGAGAGGGAAACCTTCAAAAGGTACCCGGTGCCGT
>DWJQ01000602.1:0-13503 GCA_018248915.1 Hesperia meskei straton | reverse complement strand
AGCCCTATAAAAATAGGTAAGAATTTTGACGTTTACTAGGAAGCTTTCATTCTGTTTCTTTACTTATTCATGTGACGGTAGTGCACCTCGCCAAGTTCGAAATTTTAAAAAGTTTTATTTCGTTTTGTTCATTAAATTATTTCGTTTCGTATTTCTTATCTGTTGCACGGTAGTGCACCGCGCCAAGTTCGAAATTTTAAATAAAGTTTTATTTCGTTTTTTTCTATTCGATATATATGTATCATAATTATCGTTCGTAAGGAGTAAACTCCAATCGTGCGTCGTAGCTGACACACAGTTTTTCTCATAGCAATTCTGTAAGAGAAATAGTATACTACAAGTAAAATGATCAGCAAGCATTTACAATACAGTAACATATGTACATGTCATAATGCACAACATATTTACCTTCAAAATCATCAAAAAGATTTTCATAATGAACTTCTTTGGCTTCTCTCTTCGCTTCTCTAATCTTGTCTTCTTCTTCAGCCTTCTCTTTTGCTTCCCTCAAGACTTGGGACAGTACTGGCTTGTCTCCAGAATCCAAGCCCAGCATAGCTCTCTTCTTGGCTAACCCTGGGTCACCGTCTTGCAGCACTTCCATGGTCTTCTTGCCTATTGTCTCCAAAGTGTCTAAGCCTCCTGCTATTACTTTTGTACCTGTAATGTTTAAATGGTACTTTTATTTAAATGTACAACTGACATTTCGCAGCTATTAATTTTTTGTGAATTTCGTAATTCAGTTATGGATAATATAAAACCAAAAATATAAGTCCTCTTTAATCATCCCAACAATTATTATTTTGGTTATTAAGAATTAACTAATTAACCTTCAACTGTCAGACTCATTTCTACTAATATTTAAGTCCTAAAATCAATTTTTCTCCCAAGGAACCATAATATGAGATCCTGAAAATAACATTTTGGTTACCATGACCTACTTAAATGCCAAAAATCTCTATTATTGTCTAATAGATTGATGGCTATAGACAATAAGACCATTCTACAATCAAGTTCAATTATTTTTCATTCCAAAAAAATCACTTAATTAATACAAGTAAACTGTCATCAACTTACCAGTGGTCTCCACAAACTTGGTGACACCAGACAAAAGGCTGCCAAATGGAAACGCCTCACTATTTCTATTGGTTTCCTCGGATTGTGTTACTGATTTTGGAATCTCCTTAATCTCATCTGGTTTTACAGGCGAATCAGTGGATTCTTTAACAGTCTTCCGTGCCAGTTCTTCAGGGTCCGGAGCACCTATGCCTGATTCTAAGACAGTTGATATGCCCTACAAAGTTAAGTTTTCCATTCTTATATTTGGGCCTTTTTAAGGGAAATTAGACTGTGAAATTAGATAAATAAATATAATAAGAGCAAAATTTACTCTCACTCATACCTATATGCAATTGATATAATTATTTATTGTTATATTAAAGAGAAAACTAGTGGACATCCTTGATTCATTTTAGGAGACTTGTAATTTAAGCTTACTTAAAAGTATAATATTCAAGTGTGGTTATAATGTTGGATCGCTGTCCCAAGGGTCAAATTTGAATGATGAGTTTAAATTTCCATACTACTTGATGGGTCTATGAGTGTTTAGAAACATTTATTATTCATTAAAAAAATTAACATAAATAAAGCAGTTACCTGAGAAACTTGGCTTGTAAGATTGCTAATGCCCGCAGTGGCTGTGCTGAGCAGGGAATCAACCCCCCACCCCCAACCCCATCCTCCATCGCTCTTTGTTGATGCCTGAGCAAGTCGCTCCGTTACTTCTTTAATATTAGGCTCAGGAATTTGCTTTGGTTGGTCCTTGAATTGTAATAAAAATAAAGTGTAAACAAATAACACACTTGACCAGATATATAGTATTATTTACCAGCTATATTGAATACTACCTAAAAATATAATAACATAAGAATAAATAATAATAATTCTAACTACTAATATTACCTATTAGCTATTAATATAATAAGGTTAAGATTAATTCTGTCATGTTTTTTTAAATGAATGTGTAATGCAATGTTATGAACAAATTCTGGCATGTTAGGAAATGACATGATTGTATTATCATACTTAATGTTGATACTGTTACAAGGACATTAACATGAACTGTGTACACACACATCATTAACATATTGAATTTATTTATACAGATATACTTAACACACTTCATACAGGGATAATTTTGCATAGTTTTCTCTAATTTATTACAGCCTTAAGATCTGCGCAGATTACAATAAGCTGGCACTAGACCAACTTAAACGAAAGTATTCAATTGTGATCTTTATATCTTGATTTTTATTGTTCAATTTCGATTGTATATTTGGTGTCAATTCAACATGTACAATAATTTATTATATATACAAATCTCTTACCATGAAAAGTAAAGAGTCATTCTTTTAAAATCTTAAGCAAGAGTACATAAAATTGGACTATTAAATTTAAGCTTTATATAACTACACATATTACAAACAACTGCGGTCATAAAAATGGTTGCCTTTTTCTGTGCTTTCATTTTTTAGTCAAGCCTCTAGAGTTCTTCAGAAGTCATGAATTACAACTTACAACATACCTTTTGTGGATTGATAGACACATTTTCCTCTCCCCAATCATCAAAGTCATCCCATCCTGTGTCTTTAGATTTGGTTGTGGCTTTGGGTTCTGTTGTCTTTGAATTACATGACTCTCCCACTGGTTCCTTCATATCTTTACTTGGGATAACCGGTATTGACTCATTCTCATCCATGTCAAAATCATCCCAGCCATCCGTTGCATGTTCCTGTGAATAATCTATTTGTGTAATAAATTACAACCTTTTATATTCGCAACTATCGCGTACTTTTCAATGTTGTGTTTATTTTATGAATAACTTGCAAACAACAATTAGTAATGTAATTATCTTTTTGTGTAAGCAAGGTCTTGATTTCCCGGGATACGCTTAAATTTTTCACCCGCTCATTAACCTCGGTATTCATTCACAAAATGCATTGTGTATCTCAAACGAACTAATTAAAACATATTTAATAAACTAAAAACAAAATTCCTTTTTCGTTTTTGTCTACCTGGGTTAGGGTTAGCAACAACTTAGTACAATATAAGAACTTACATCATTCTTTGGAGTCTCCGTTTTGGTTTGTGAGGTTACAGCTGTGTTCTTTTGGTCTGAATCAGATTCCAAATTGTCGCTGTAATTTGACAACGATAAATGTTTTCTTCTGTCTTTTTTAATAGGACTTACTTGCCCTTCATCTGCACTTTCAAAGCCTTCGCTGTCACTGGAAGGCATTTTAAATTACGCACAAATTTACCGATTAAAATTTATTTCCATTTATAAATAAAAGTCGACGTGTTTTACATCGATATAAAGTTGTTAATTTGACATTTGACTGACACATGACACAGTTCACACATCACACAGTTGTAAAGAGATGTCAATTCGAATGTGAAAACATCGATATTTTGCTATCGATTGTAATCTCAGTAAAACAAATGTAAAGTAAATAAACTAAGGAGTAATTGGCCACCGTAAACTCCGTTACACCGTATCTTAAAGACTATATTCTATGACTTCCAATAAGCTTTTTGATTGATAAAACATTTTATAAACACTATAGACGAATTGTTTTTTAACCGACTTCAAAATAGAAGGAGGTTCTCAATTCGACTGTATACGTATGCGTTTTTTTATGGGTGTTCAGCGATTTTTTCGACGTTTATGGGCCTATTTTGATAATTCTTTTTTTGTTGTAAAGTAGATATGCTTAGTGGGGTCCCCTGATAAGGACACCAGGATCTGGTGATGGCATCTCAGAGAAATCGAGGGGAACTTTCGAAAATACGACTATAAGTGTGTTTGTTCATGTTATCATAAGTACATTAAAGCGCTACCATTTCATGAAGGTCTGGAGTCGATCTGATGAAGCCGACAGACAGTGTAGGGCACTCCACAACGATTTACTGCAGTTATCTAGTGTTTGGGCTTGATTAATTTGTAGTGACGAGAACTTTACACTTCCATGTAGAATTGAGCGTCATCTGGCAAGTAGCTTTTGAGTTATCTCTGCTTATCAAGGTTGAAGTCGGTTATTTTTTTGTAAAACGCAATTATTTCGATATTTACATATTGACATTGTCATCGATGTTTATATCGATATTTTTTTATTTACCTACATTTCTATTGACATTCTACAGTACTAACTTTTTGCCACTGACAATATACTTATGCTGCGTTCCACCATCTGCCAAGAACGATCACAACAACAACGCGAAACGACGTGCATGCTAACTTTGTGCATTACTATGTGATATTCAAGTGGAACGGATTTTAGTAATGATGTTAAGCCAAGTTTCAATTTGTAAGTCTTAGCGATAAACGTTAATATCTAATATGGTTAAGTTCAAATGCTAAAATGCTGACGTCATCAGCTATTGCAATTTCACCGCAAAATGTTTTGAGCGTTATTATTATTTACTGGAATGCGTCCTTAGTAAAAAGACAACAAACAATATAAAGTGTCAAATGGTTTTCAAAAGCAGCGCAGGTGACAATGTGACAATGACAGATTCAAGATTTAGACAGTTGATTGATTGACAGTTCCTTACTTTCTTCAAATAACGAAGTCAGAAGTTTCGAATTTTCGAAGGAACTTGAGAGTGCAAATTCTGTTGCTGTTCAAACAAATAATAAAATTATTTACTATGTATCAAGTATCAATGAAATTAGTGTTAAAGTGTGTTTTAGTTATTACTTATTTCATTCTCTAATTTTAATACATAGTACTTAAAATAATAATTGTTTGTTTTGTTATGAATTTATCGGTAGTGTCTACTGTTTAAAGTGGTGGATTGTTTGGTTTTTCTTTTATTAATCTTGTTCCTAGTGAGCTACAAATTATATTATAATTGCCTTCCGTTTTTGGGATGGCGTCTTACTGCCTATTTGTTAATTAAAAATAAATCATAGCATTACATAAGGAAAATTACGCATATCAATAATTTATAAATAAAAAAGTAAAACGAGAAAATGTATTAGCTGATTTAGGAATCTTTCAGCCTCACTTTGAACAATTTCTAAAAATCAGATTTACTGGAAAAGGTGCTAAGACAATGCAATTTGATGACAATGGATTGGATGGCGGGGTATGGTACCTATAGATAGGGTTAATTCAGGATTGGCACAATCGCACAATGCAAGGAAACTCCTCAACGGCGCTTTTTTATGTTGTTGTCAATTTCGTTTCGGTTGGTGATGACGAAATTTTTGTCACCAACGACAAGTTCGCACACATTTACGATCACGAACCACGACGTCACGTCGCACCCCGATGCGGCGTCGTTTCACGACGCGAAGTCGCGTCGTGTCTCAGAAAGAACTCAGGATGCATGCCACAGTCAGTTGCTATTCAAAATTCAAAGATGACTGGCGATATAGAGGTCGATTATTTAATTACTTAACCCTAGTCAAGGAGCGTCCTGTACTACGGGAGAAAACATAAGACGCGCCTAGTGGGGTCCAATTTTCCAAATTTACAGGCAATTCACCCTGCATTTTATCGACGGCGCGCGGCGTCGTGCCGTGCATTGTGCCATGTTACGATGACGCGTCGTAAATTTTTACGATGCTCGTCGTAGATTTCCACGACATGACGTCGTATCGTAAAACGACGCCGCATCATGGTACGACGCGACGTCGTGACGTGTTTATGTCTGCGAGCTCTAACGAATCGGCACGGCTTCGAATGAATGAAATGTATATAGGTACGGGATCACTTTTATTCGTCAAGCTCACTGTCCGTCAAGTCCCAGATATTCAATTTGAGTTTATTCGTTACAAACTCAAAAAACACCAATCTTGTCTTTAGCCTTGTTTAACCGACTTCAAAAAAGAATTAAGGTTCTCAATTGGACCGTATGCTTTTCGTGTGAGTTCGGGGATTTCTTCGTCATTTGTGACGTTTTTTTTTGTTGGAAAGTGGATATTCTAACAGACCAATCGATCGATCGTCGATCGACGGTATCGATCGATGGTGAAATGGACTAGTCGACATTGATCGATAGTTTCTAGTAGACCAATTGGTCCATTGACGTCGACTAACCCATGCCACTATCGATCGATACCGTCGATCGACGATTGGTCTGGTAACACCCTAAGGGCAGTTCTATGATAAGAACACCAGGATCTGATGATGGCATCCCTGAGAAATCGAGGGGAACTTTTGAAAATTGTATGGGCGAATAGTGCGTTTGTTTATGTTTTTATAAAGTATATTTAAGCACTAAAATTTAATGAAGGTCTGGAGTCGATCTGATGAAGCCGAAAGACAGTCGAGGGAACACCTCAATGATTTACAGCAGAAACCTTGTGTTTGGACTTTATTAATTTTAGCGACGAGAACTTTCCACTAAGAGGCGTTGATTTGAGAGCTGAGAGTTGATCTGGCGAGTAGTTTTTGATTTTCCCTGCTTGTCGATATTGGAGTCAGTTATTTTTTTCCTGTACAATTCCTGTACAATAGCTCATTCATTAATTCTTTATTCCTTATAATTTTTCTGTACGTATATACATTGGCGAATCCCAAAAACTATCGAATAGCTGCAGAAGTCCAGACAAACAACAAACAGGAAAAGGGTTAATTTTAATAACGTGATTTAAAATTTGTTTTCTCAAGGACACCAAGGTTCTATAACGTTTTTTCTGGGCTTTAGGAAACTAGTCCGTGTTTAACAGTTTAGGTACTTTAGTACATACTACATAGTGTCTCAATAAGCTTAGGTACTTTCCTCGACAAAGCTTTCTGTTCGTGTATCTTGTGTAGTTGGTTTTCTCGTTTACCGCTAGATGGCATGGTATGCGTACAATTTTCCTTGTAACCAAAAATCGTCCGCGTCAAGCCACATAAAACACGCGTTTTTGGTATTACTGTCCACGAATATGTTAATGCTGGATTGCTGAAAGGCAGTATATCTGTAGTATATCTATAGGTAATGCGTAGTTAGTGAACGAACAGCCGTAAGTTTTTAGTGTCAAAACAAGTTAATGTTTTTAAACGTCATCTGTTACTCAATTCCGAGATCAACTTTCGTTCAACTTTCCTTACGTTTTGTTTTTGTAAAACATTGTGTAATATTCAATACATGAAGAAGGTATATGTGAATGTAAACATATATGTACCTACATCTTAAATAATCCATTTTTTGTTGGTTGGTTCGATGTTAGCATAAAAAAATTCAATTGATTCCCCAGATTATTTATTGGAGTTAGGTTACCTACTTATTTGCCCACTGTTAGACATATTACCTATATCTGTTTACATGAATGTTATTCTCAAGAACATTTCGAAATTTACGAAACCACTTGTTTTTGTCTCGCCATTAAAAGGCTTGTCAATTGTTTGAAGACGTCTTCCCAAATAGTTGATAGTCCTTCGAGCTATGTGTCTATTCCTATTAGCTGTGAGTCTATTCCTATTTTTCCATTCAGTAGATAATAATGTTATTACAATATGTTACATAGCAAAGATCATTATCACCTTCCAGAACCATTGGCAAAAATACTTTTGACCGTTAAATAAGATCTTTCTTGATTGTCTGAATGCTATGTGCTATGTCTGAATGCGTGTTTGGAGAGGTTTTTGAAATCTGCTTAAGGTGGTCTTGAACGCAAAGGTACGCTTTTGCCGATATCATCGAAAGTCGCTGTGCCTCACAGCATTAGGTGCAATTTATGTCTTTGCGGTTGGCATATCATCAGCTAAATATGGGTGCATGGGACCATCCTATTCAACTGAAGTGAATGTCAAATGTTTATAAGTGAGGTCTAGTTTATTCCAAGCAGCAATAATATAAAAATAGTAATAAAATTATAATTCTAAGCACATTTAATGATCTTGGTCCTTCGAGGCGAATACATCGTTTGATTGAATTCATCAGAGCATTTGAGTTATAATTCAGACATCCAGTGTTCTATAACCGTAAGAAGACAGATGTGAATGCAATTCGAGTTAACAAACTCGCTTCGGTAAAGCAATACTATCTAATATAGCAGAATATGTAGGTATCTATAACGCGTATGTATGTCTACATACGCCGTGGAATGCGCGCCATACATGTAAATGTATAACTAAGCATATATACAGAGGAATCGTAAATAGATTGAATGGATATGTACCTACATACTTTTTGCCTACATTGCGAGTTTGTTTGCAGCATATCCGTGCTGTACAGAGCTTAGTCAGTAGGCAGTAGATCATCGGCGTGTGTGGCAGGGCATCGTGTATGTAATGTAAACATTGTGGTCATAAGGAATGCATTTAGACAGTAGGTGCTGGTAGTGAATATTATCATGAGCTGTGATAACGTGGCGTTGAGTGCGCGCGGCTCAGTAAGCGACGCGGTGTCGCGTGGTGCGGTCGTGTGTATCGTTCGTACGGACAGCAAAGTGACGTGCGGAACTTCGAGCTCGCGTACGCGCCGCATTCCATCGTGGGGGCCCTTCGCCGCCATTGGCCGATCCCGCGTGACGTCACTCCTCGTAATGAGGTATTCAACATGGCCGTGTAGCTAGTTCGCGAGTGTGCTTCGTTATTCGTTTGAATGGATTTAATCAGTGAAATATGCCAAGGAGACGAAACGGTGAGATACCCTTGCCCGACGGATGGGATTACGCGAGGGACTTTGATGGGAAACTGTATTTTATCGATCACAACAGCAGAAAAACGACGTGGATCGACCCGCGAGACAGGTAAGTTTTCCAAAGAGAAGTGTTAACCCGTAAGAGCCCCATGTCAAAACTTCACATTCCAATGCTTTTCTGACGTTTTGTTATGGATTTTGCGCGAAAAGGCCGGTAGGGTTTAAAATGCATGTTACAAATATGGGGCTAGTCGGACTACAAGTGCTAAACACGATTCGAAAATAGAATAAATCATGAAAAACAAACTGATCGCCCGCCGCGGCACAGCCGCTCTCTATCGGAAAACACGCGCAACAACCTCGATTTCACACGACATTCCACAATTGACTAACAACAAATGACCTAAACACAAATTATGGTTATCATTCTGCTATCCTACGGTAGGTGCATTGTGTTTGGGTGTCGTTTAACTAAGGGGTCCATTAATTTGGAGCGCGGCAACGGATTGCGACTAATGGGGCCAGCGGTTTTGAACTGGTTCATAGTAATAGTCGCTGGTGAACTGACGCTGGAATAATTCGATGAAGCGTTTATGTTTAGCATGTTGTGTATGGAGCGGTCGGGTGTTTCGTAAGGTGAGCGTGTGTACGTATAACGATGCGTAGAGAGCGCGGTTGGAGATGGAATGCAATGCATAGGCAAGTTGTGCGGTGTGAATGACAGGCCGTAGAATGCGGCCTGGGCCTGCGGCGATGGTCGCGCCTTTCTAAAGCGGCGCACGCCTCCCCTCCTCCCCTGAACCCCCTTCACGACCGCACCACCTCTGCAGGTGCTCAACACATCCCTATTAAATACCGATCATGTCTAGCCGTATCTATTTACCATACTAAAACTGACACCTGTACATTGTGTTAAAAAGTTGACCTTAACTGATCACCTGCACATCGAAATACATGTTAACGTAACTGAACTCACGCGCATTTCTGTATTTTCCAAATAGTGCGGTTGTAATAAATGTTGAATGCTGGTTTTTGAACGGAAAATTCCAATCAGTAATTTGTTTATATCAAGATTAAGTATCAAGTTACAAAGCAGCAGATTTCCTTAATCGACATGAAGTTATTAAACACATTTAATTTTATAAAGTAAATAAATAACCTTATTTGTTCTAATAGGTAATAATTAATTAGAGACAATTACCAATTAACAATACCAATGATATTGTAGGTGGAAGTGATCAATTATACAAGTGCATGGTTCATAAATGTAAGATCAACATGCTTAATGTAAACCTAACTCTGAGTGCAAAGTTATAACGATGTGAGTAAGTAACTATAGCAAAGCCTCACTTCATTAGTGATGCGTAACGTCAGGCCCCAATGAAGGAAATGAAGTAAATAAGCATGAACTTCCAACACATTGTTTCAAAGGACCTTAGTTTAAGGAAACAAAAAAGTCAGTGACATAATGCAAGGAAAAAGAAGTTCGACGGCAAGCTCGAAGAAGGTTTTATTATACATGTAAAAAACGTAGATTAAATTGATCAGAGTAAGCAAATACCTATTCCAGCAATCGGGTTTCAGTGCAATGACGCCACAATAAAGTTGGCCGCTGACACAGGATACATAAAGATGTATTTTTATTGGTCCTTTTGGCAAACTGCATTCCATCCGATCATTCCGTAAGGCCTGGCATGCCAGACTAGGTAATTAGCATGCCCAAGGGAAATATTAAAAAGAAATAATGTCAAATAAAGGTATTTTGTCCGATTTCATCTCATTGATGATGCTTTAGCTATGACAAATTTAAGGAATGTGGATATGTTGGAACAATACCAAAAGAATGTGAAAGAGCCAATCAAGAAATGACCTAGAAGTTAGTCATTCAGACACTGCGGATAACACTGTCGACATCTACTTGTGCAAAACGCGCACTCAATAAACAGAGCCACTAAGCCAATTTATTAATGCTAAAAATAACCCCATGTCTCCGGCGCAAACGACGATATTAACCTTATACGGGGAACCTAAACGTTCCACAGTGAAAAATGTATCCATCAAGCTTGGAGCCGCTCGCTCCTGTCAGAAGGCAATTATTTACCTACCTCAAGAATGTAGCCAGCTAGGAGCTGGTTTTTGCCTAGGTGCGCGCGTAAATGTCTCCAACGTTAATGTCCTCACATCTTCACCCAACAAAATTGTACCTATAACATAAACCCTTCAACTGCACTGTCGTCCGATAGCGATAAAATCTTTATGGTGTTGGAAATGATCACTATAAATTTCAAAACATTAAGTGGTGTCTACGCGTTACCAACACGAATTAAATTTTGCGGATTTCGCAGATCATACACGACGTGTCATTCGAACACTTGAAGATGCGACTCCACGTAGGTTGCGTGCAAAAACTTCATCTAGGCGTTCGACAGCTTCACATTGTAAATAGAGGAAAAACCACTCATTGTCTGGTTTAGATAGGAAACGAGAAAGACAATGATACGTTGATTAACGAGTGAGTGGGAGAATTCATACCTCTGCTCACCGCTTATTACTTTAATTATATCAGTTGAATGCATTTCCACTGCGTCGGCATTGTTCCTTGCGCATACCAGCGCTGGGTTGTTCGTTAATGCATAATTCTGTTTGGATGAAATTCGCGGGGATTATTACTATGCGTGCTCATGGTAGGATAGTTGTGCGGGTAGCACTCTAACGTGGGAATTTCTCGCTATGGAATGTAGCTAAGAAAATTTGCATGTTTATAGCTGGCGTGAGTTGCTGATTTAATATTAATATTGACGTTGTCTGCACTCGATCGAAACATGGATAAATTATGACTTTTTTAAACGATCAAGATTCAACGTTTACTCGTAGATTGAAATTTTCTTAGTAATATTGGTCTTGTAACGTAACTTTTCTCACTTCTTTACAAGATTGTGTAACCCAAGTATGTGTAAAGCATCTTGTGGATACTTCCCACGCACTACACGCGTTCCTTAGAGCGTGACGATAAAGGGGCTGGATGTTTTACTGTGTTTCTTGACAGAAATCATGTAGGAGCTAAATTAGATTCCAGTATTTTCATATGCATTCTTCTAAGTACCATGCATTAATTTTCATGCTAAATTCCAGGGCACAGTTCTTTAGGACTTGTGTTTGGGTTAGGTAGTGAGTGCTAATCAAATATAATTATTGGTCCATAGAACGCGGTATAGCAATGGCGGCGAGCAAAATAGCATGTACAACATTGTTTACTTTGAACATTCCTTTCAGATAAAGATGTCCTTGGCGATTTTATTTACCTTCCCAGCTTGGCGCGCCGAGTATGCTTTTAATTTCTATTCCAATCTTAGCCTTATAAGCGCTTATATTTCTAATATAACCTCTCAAACTCCACCGGAATTATCATCAAGTTCCTCGTAATCCTGACGTATAAATTCTAAGTTAACGTAATTTGTAAACACGAGTCGAAACAGTCTGCTATGCGAGGCTCCTTCGGTATAATAAACTGGAGGTTTTATTAAACGAAACTCGCATAATATAATTACTTACGCACGTTAATAATTTATCTATGCAAGTTGGCGATAAAAGCAACTGTTCTCGTTTCTAATCAAAAATAACATTCCTCTCTTATCTGTGCGCCCGTCACCGAGTTGTTATTTATTAAACCGTAATAATTTCTTCATCAGTTTTATGTTATTCATTATGGATTTAGAATATACCATACTTGGGTTTGAACTTCATATTACACAGTTTTAAAACTTCATATTTTACTAACAACAATTCCCTATCATCGAAGTCTGTGGTACAAAGTCTGGTGTTCTTTTTACAAACCTCTGCTATGTGCAATGTATTATCTATTTCCATACTAGAAGCATAAATACAATCTTGCGAAATAATAAAGCTTGGACGTAAAAGGTTTCGGTACGACGGAATGGAATGTTTGCGTGTTTCGTCCGAATAGGGAGTGTTGATGAATATGCTATAAAACGAGACGATTAAAAAGCTAAATCGCCATATACTCGATTTGCATAAGACTGATTAATTATCGGAGGACGCTGAGACATCGGCGCCAGAGAATGCTCCCCATTAACGTTTCCTCCTAACAGAAGACAATTTAGTATCTATCGTCATACGCGATTCTAATCTCTCGGATGATGGAACGGAAGCTACTTTTTACCGCTACTCGGCGTGTAAACGATTAATAAGACTAAATCCCCGTTTTGTCATTGACTTCGCTATATCTTTCTATCTGTTCTAAAAATTTACATTGAACATAATTAGGAAAAGGAATGCTTCATCTTTATAAACTGTCTGCAGCTCTTTATATAATGAGTAACGGTTTTCTGAAGACATTCTCACTTTAAGATTAGAAGTTTAAATTGCAATTTATAATCCACTTCAATTTAACATTTTATGTGTCCAAAGTACCCGAATGCGTCTTAAGAATTTAATTCGTTATAGAAACCCTCAATCGAATTTAATTTCCAACCGAACACTAAACGGTGGTCACAAAACTGGAACGGCGACTAGTTCTGCTAAATCCTTGATTTTGCAAATCATTGACGATTCGCGGTTTGGGCGTGGGCTAAATATGCGAACGGTGCTCACGAATTCTGTTGTAATATACACCTTATTTCTTTGTAATAATACTTCGCTTGTTGAAATCGAAATAGGAAAACTGTGTCAGTTTGGTATTAAGTGATCGTAATCGTTCAGGAATGCGAACCACCTGTAACGTCGATAACAGAAACTATGTCTGTTATATGCGTGTGCTGTGCGAGTATATATAGAATTTAAATTGGTTTAAAAAATACTTCGGAGAAGTCACCTGGCTTCCATGTATTAGTAGAAATAGTT
>DWJQ01000601.1:0-13503 GCA_018248915.1 Hesperia meskei straton | reverse complement strand
CGTCGAGAAGTTTCCTCATGAAAGCGTTAAGAAACGCACAAGTCGCCCCTGCAATTTTCGAAATTACTCCACTATTTCTCTGGGATACCATCATCTGATCCTGAAGTCGATATAATGGTCGCCATCCTTGGAAAATCTATCCGACACAAAATTAATTATCAAAATCGGCTCATACACGATGAAGTTATCCGCGAACATACCATATCCAAAACTTATAACATACCTACTTATACGATCAAATTGAGAACCTCCTTCTTTTTGTAGTCGGTCAAAAATACATTAAAATTCCGAATTCAAACAGCGCGCCCGTAATGTTTTTATATCGATTACGAATATGCAGTTGTGGATCAGGTCATCCAGTTTTTATGCCAAAACTGTTAGGAAAAAGGAAAACAAGGTTTGTTAAAACCGTGGATTTGTGGTGTTAGGGTTCCGTATAAACTATTTATTTCAACTTCCGTAAGTATATGTAGGTATGTATGATTGAAAGTTCTGAAAGTTTTTTATGAGGTTATCGGTAAAGGAAAATTTTAATTTTAATTAGGTATATCATAATATAACTACAACAGTTTTACCGACTGAGGCCCAGCAATCTTTATTGAATATTAAAAAAAACGTTTGTATTGTAGTTCAGAGCTAAGGGAATAATTATAACTTTGGAGGAATCATCTCGATCTCGTGAGTTAGTTTTAATTTTGCATTTGAGATTATCGTAATCTCAGACCAATAAACTATAGACGGCCGGCGTGCCGTGAACAAAAACGTGAAGCCGGCAAAAAGTACGCCTCGCCTTGTAATACATACGGCGGCACTCACACCAAAACGACTTTTGTGTTCTAAATAATAAAAAATGAATGAAGCTTTGTGTTCCAAAACATAAAGTTTAAATTTGTTCTAGTTCAAACTGTCAACATAGGGCATTCTATTAGTTCCGATGTGTGTTTTAGGCTCACTTTTGCCGGCTTCACGCTTTTGTTCACGGCACGCCGTCTATAGTTTATTCGTCTGAGGGTATTTGTTTAAAATTGTTTTTATGAAGTCCTAACATTAAGTGGTAGTGTAATCTTGAGCGGTATAGAGCATTTACTTAAATTGCGATTCATTATTAATTGTTTTAGTGTCCTCACAATAGCTGCATAAGAATAAATTTAAAGCTTATATTAAACAGTACAATGTGCTATCTTAGCCACTTATAAACAATAAAACTAAACATTTATAAATAATAGTATTTTGCTTCTAAGAAACTTTTCATTATCGAAACACTGAATCCCTGCACGGGTAGACAAACCCTTTATAAGTGTCCCTTTATTATATTTACCTAAAGAACCCTGAAATATCCACCCATTGACCCGAAAGTAAATCACTGGATAAATTGGGGCATGAATCAAATAATACCAGCGGAGCACCTGTGAATTAAATCGGAAAATTTGCGACAGACAAAAACTCATAACGCGAGTAAGGACGAGCTACAAGATTTATTTAACTTCGGAAAACCTATATTTATTTTGGGCCATCCGCTAAATTGAATTTTCATTCTGTCAACTACATGCTGCCACCGACTTTGACCGCGGGTTTCATAACTGATTGTTTGGTGGCTCTCTCGGTCCAGTGTGTATTCGTATCACCGAGATTCATCCATCAGTTTATAAATATGTCGATCAATTTACGATATTTTGTATTGTCCTAGGTAGAGAGAGGGTTTTAAATAGTACAGTTCACACTTGCTCCTATATGCAATGGCGCAGCGTGGTGAAGTATTCTCTAAATACCTCCAGATGTACAGCTATCGCTTTGTTTTACCATGTACGTAGGTTTTAATTCTGTTCTAAAATAAATATAAGAGTGTAAGACTGAATAAAAGAGTCGTTGATCCGACAAAACAAACAGAGATACCTACGCAAGGAGAGTAATAATAGGGAGCTCAAAATACATTCGGAGATTTTAATGTCTTACTGTAATGTTGCTAGTGTGCGATCCACAATGTCCTTTGAGAAAATTTCATAGCCGACATTTAAATACACACCCACTATCTGGTTGTGCTGAGATACCGGTTATAAAGGGATAAGGAACAAGAGCCAGCGCTATAAAACATTATGCGAACGGACAGCACTAAACTCTGGCGCGCTATGTAAACGACGAAAAGACACCGAGAATATATCTCACGTCCCAGATATATCTCGTCAAAATCATTCACCGCGACGTCCATTGCGGGCTCACCAGCGCCCGCGTTGAGCCGTCGCACGCTCGAGCGTCGCTGTAAATCGAGTGGACGGTTTAAACCGTAGTTATAATTTACGAGGTGCGAGTCTACGTCCCTGTGGAGAAATTTATTCATGCCGGTAATAAAATCTGTCGTGGCACGGTCCCGGGGCCCGGGCCGGCCAGGTTAATTCCTTTTTGGAATTCGCACAAGATACGACTTGGCAAGCTTACTCTTTATGTAATAAACTAAAGGCTGGCGGCGGCGTCGTAGGCTGCATTGACCTTAGCATAAAATAATGCAGAAAATGTTCCCTCTTGTAGTTAACTTGTTTCGGTGGCGTGTTGACCCGTGGCATTTATAAACTGTATCAACCTAATGGAATTCACTTAGATAATAGCTTCTGTCGTTCATGTTCTACATACTGAAGAATGTTGGACTAAGTGGGTACAGAATTTTTTATGAGAACCATTTGCACTCACGTCGTTTTTCTACGTGAAGGGCGGTTCGGGGTATCATATTTTAACATTTACGCGATGTAAGTGTTTTTATGTGAATAATGAAACACGTTTCAATTTTATGTAACTTAATTTAACTTCTTGTGAGGACTTTGATTTCATTATACGTAATAATAAAAAGGTTTACTAACATTGAACTTAGCTGAGAAATATGAAAACGTCTAAATCTCTTTTTCTCCGTCCGTTTACCCCAAATAAAATAGTGAGATAAATGTTCAAAATTGTTTTGTTGGGACTTGTTATTAGTAATTGCAATTTCTCTGTATCGTGGGTGGCATAAAAACTCTATTAAACTGAGACTGAATCACACATCAGCATCGACGGGAATCAAACTCGGGAGCCCGCACTACGCAGGCGCTTTCACTACCAACCTTATATATAATATCAGTGTCATCGAAGGTTAAAGGTCGTCTATAATAAGGGTGTTATTGTCGAGTATTTGTGACGTCTTCAGAAATTTGATATGTTTATTTTTTATTTTTAAGCGCCTTCAAAGAAAGTAGGAGGTTCTCAATTCGACTGTATTTTTTGTGTGTTACCTACATCATAACGTTATAATATATATTTTTTGTATTCGAAAATTCGTCCTTCACGTCTACTCTCTACTATAAAGAATGACATTTGGAGGGCAGATACCTACTGTGTAATCTCTACTCTACAGTCCTACAACGATCTTTTGGCGCGTGGATAACGTGTTATAGCTAACGACGTTATAGCTAGCAAACGAGTATGGGGAGCCCCCGTATGGTCACTTTCACTTATGGACACCATTGACATTAATCACCGATGCGTTGTCGGCCAAAAGAATAGGGAAACAAAAAAAGGAAAAAAATGAATTATTCAAAAATTTATAAGATAATTATTTGCTTATGTAAATAAATTAAGAAGACGATTTAACTTTCCATTTAGTTACAGTACCACTGAGTAACACAAACAATATTACTAGTTGTATGTACTAGTAACAAGTTTATAATACGACATAACTTTTATCGCTTGACCGAAAACTCCTCAAAATTTAAACGAAGCACTTCGAATGGACCTGTCCTGGCTGACATCTCGCTCGACTGTGCAAAGTCGCAGTTGTCGGGGCACGTTTCTGAGTGAAACAGGTTTGCATTTTGTCGCTTCGGAAGCGTTGCGATACGTCATGTTCAGCACTTAAATTACATATCATGGTTATGTTAGTTATATATGCAGAAGGCAGGTTCGTTATCAATATGAAGATGATTGAAAACAATTAAATGGCAACTTTTGGCAATATGTTGTAAATGTATGCTGATTATGTTAAAATCCTACAAATATTATAGTCTAAACAACTTGTTGCGTCGCTTCTATTGGTTGTAGTGTAATGTTTTATAGCCTAAAGCCTACAAACACACAAACACAAAAATAATGTTTTAAATCCAACCAATAGCTCCTAAGACGTTCAAAGCAACAAACTCTTCAGCTTCATCTATAAGTATTAGTATAACTCTTGATTTATTACTGATAAACCGATAAAAAAACAAGCTGAGTAACCGCACTCAAGCCACTTCGTTTCATGTTACTTTTCCTAGTCGCCAATGTTTACTGACGTCACATGTTTGTTTCAGAAGTGGGAGACGATGCGTCGGTGGCGGCGGTGGCGGCGCACCACGTGATCCTGCGCCGCACCATGGCGCCCCACGTGGCGCTGTTCCTGCTGCTGTGCCTCGTGCGCTGCGACACCAAGACCGTGATGCAGGACAAGCTCTGTGAGTAGCCCCAACTGCTTGTCGTCAACATTGCGTGTTTTCCCACTTCTAGGTGCAGGTTTCCTCTCATTTCAGGGGTACAGGCCATAATTTCCAGTGCTGGGCACCCATTTTCGTTAATTTGAGAGTTGGTACGCCTTAGTTCAACTGCACAAGGGCGGATTAGCGTGGCACTCGCACATGTGAGAGCATCATGGGAAACTCTCAGTTGTATGTTTTCATAGGATGGTATCTTTCAGCCACTCTTGTAATAATTTAAATTCTAATGTGCACATAATTTTTGAAAATTTTATTTTATAGTACCGCACTGACCAACTTAACATAACCACCGAGATCCGTAAAAAAAATACAAAAAAATATCTGCCACATAAATGCCGGGAATCGAATCCGAGACCCTTCACTGTGCCGGCTATGTTACTATTGACTAGGGTCGCCAAATATTACAGTTGATGGTTAGGATTGCTTTCGACTTATCTGAATCCTTTGGAAAACTGTCCCTTTATTAATTTTCATAGTTTTGAGCGAACGAGCTGTCTAATTATACATATGATTAAGAGATACATAGGATTGGACAAAGTATTGAGCGTTATTGTTTTTTATTTATTACCACTGAATTTACTGTACCAGAACTCTAACATTCAACAGGTTACATAATATTAAACATTCTCCTCTCAAGCATTCTTGAGAAATTGATTGCCCTACGTCCTTCTGAGAATATCGTAAGTTATAGACGATTTTTGGGGAACATGATGAATGTTGTCGTCTTCCGAGAATATGTCTGCTGTAATCCCTGTCAGTTTACCATGTAGCATTACAAATAGACTTGTCGTAGGAACGGTCCAACAATGTATATCTTGTTCAGTTCAACGTTCATGGAACCTTATGAATATTTTAAATAAACAATCCGTGCAATATCGCAGTGGCAGCGCGCCAAGCGCTGGCTCACACGGGCGCTGGTGGCTCCACGATCGTATGTCACCATTCTTCCCGGATAATCAGTTTTTAAGCGAACGGGACCAGCTTTATACTGCGCTGAACAAATTACAGAGCGGCTGTCCAATATGCTTCCTTTATTTATAGGATCGAGGCGGCAACGGCGGGCAACGAGTACTGTGTCTCCGGCGTTTACTGATCATTGTCGACGTGCTGGGAACACTAACTTAGTATTCGAGAATTAACTGAAAGAAATATTCTAGGAAGGTGATTTCAGCAAGTGCTCTTACGTCCAATAATTGTATCAATGTAAATCTAAAATAACCAATTCACCCTTTCGCAAAAGGGCGATCTCCTGCTAGAAGAGGCAGAATTTGTACATATTGTACAAGCGGTGTAGAAAATTTCCTTAGCGTGATTCAGGATTGTCATGAGGTAACCTTGTGCTGCGTGTGCGACGTCACCACACTCCTTTAAACATTTACCCGATAGACCTTTAATGACTTTTACAAAGTATTGATAAGGAAATTCAGAAGGCAATAAAGTAATTTTAGTTGCCGCCAATTTTATACGAGTTAAACGTAAATAGAAGTTAGTAATTATGTAATCAATTACGCTTAATAAAATAGTTTTGGGAACTTGAATTATGGGTATCGACCTATTAGTGGTTCGCTTCAATATACGCGTCCGTACTCGAGCTATTATTAGATTGAGGCCTATTTATATTATTTGGTAGGTACTTACAGATTAATATAAATATGCTTTGTTAACATTTGTTTAAACTGTTGTGTACTATCGATAACACAAATATTGGATATTATTATCTTTCTTGTATTTATGAATTATCCGTAGGTAAATACGTTAATCTGTGTTATCGTTAATAAAATTTATGTATGTACGTACAAGAATTATCAAATGTCGGCTGCTTTAATTCGATAGTCTTGTTAGCTTTGATGACCTAATATCTAGATGGAACATCGAATCCGCGCAAACGTGTCAAAAATTGTGCTCACATCATCACATCAAGAAACGCTCAATCTAGACATTAGAACATCAAAGCTTGTTACATAGAACGATTGAATAGTATATTCTTGGTATGGTCCTAAATCACTTTTCGAAGTTTCAAGCAACTTACTAAGCAGAGAATTGTGTGAACGTTGTAGAGTCAGTATACTGGGTGATATTTAACATTTTATTAGGTGCTATGTGCTATCGAAAAAAAATTTATTGTAGCCTACTTCGTTTTTTGTTTTTGTGTTATTTCGTTTTCAGAAAAATATGTCAAACATCACACAGAAAATACGTTTTAGGTGTTATTTGTCTATGGTACGTTTGTTTATACGAATAGTCACAGCTTTGACAGCTAAGAAAACCACGAATGTTTCAAAAACTTCATTTGCTAAGGTCGTCCTACACTTGTGGGTACGCGTATTCGCAAACGGGAACCCACGATCACCGATCAGTAGTATTATCACAACTTGGCTACTGGGTCACAGAATGGCAAACATTTTAACAACTTAAGTTGAATTGAAGTTCATAAATATTATAATTTATATTATGCATAATAATGACGTATAGTGACTATTAATCAACCCTATAAAATTGATTTGAGGAGTTAAAAATATGGGTTTTGGTAAAAAGTGGTTGAAAGCTATAAAAAGCGAGCGGAGTCGGTTCCGTGCGAGCGATCAAAGCGTTTTGGGCTATTACTCGGGTGTGGGGTGACCATGGTACCATCGTAAGTGGGATAACGAAGATGGAATGCAACTTCATGACGTCATCATATGGGGTAAGATGTTCATCCATCTTTGCTCCATTAGCTCCCTCTTTCCAGAGGTCACTGGACTACCATCTAGTGGCAAGGTTACAAACCCGGCTGGCTAGCTACGACAACGCATCGGTGATGTCTTTGGTATTCGTACGTTCGTACCAACCGTAGGCCATTAGCTAGATCGTCTACCTGATTGCCGGCTATAAACAGTGTAAAAGTATTTGATTAACAGAACTTAGTTTATATTCATGTGCTCCAAAAACAAAATAAAAGTTGGTGGGTACCGCGGATCATCAGTTACATTCAATCTAGCGTCTGCCACAAAAAAGATTGAGATAAATCGTTGAAACTCGACAATCACACGTGATTGATCTGAAATAAATGGCAAGTTGAACAGGAAAGGTGATAGAAATGGAAACTTAGTATGTGATCTGGTGTCGTGTTCAATTTAAATTTATTTTGTTCCAAATATATAACCTATCACGATATTATTATTACTATTTCAGACATAGTAGTAAGTGCAATCTGTGACTATAAGTTGCAGATTTTTTGCCGCTTCTTCTTCTAAGGTCAGTCTCAGTAAGGATTTCTAGAAGCGACCGCATAGTTTAACTCATAAAAATAGTTTTAAAATCCATCTTTCAATCTGAGAATGGGAACGAGACACTTAAACACTAACTGGATTATTAGTAACAATAACTGTAAGAGCTTACTATCGCTAACAATTCCTGCCGTAGTCTTCATAATTTATGTACTGATTTAAGTTTTGATAAAGTAGGCAGTCGGTACATGCATCGTATATTTTGTTAAGCAAAACACTTAGTCCTTCGTTATCCAAAGTTTTAATGTAATATGGTATCCCCACCGTTATAAGTATCGGTATAGTAATGCTATAGCGTGGTCGCTAGCATGTCAAGGCGAAAGTGGTTTCATAATAAACTGTGAGCTGCGTTCATTCATACAAATAGTTTTTTTGGTTCGGACGTTTGAAGATGTTTTTGTTAGAGAATGGTAAGTTGGCGGTTCACTTGACGTCGCGGAAGGCATAACTACATTAAAAGTTTTGCTTCGAGAGTAAACTTTTCAAGCAGATTCGTATCGTTTAATTGGAGTTAGGTTCGATTCCCAGCGAGGCCGAAATTTGAATGTTGTGGTTTAAGTTTTGTTCAAGTGCACATATGTACTGTCTTATAATATGTGTTGTTCATCACACCCACCAGACAAGGAAGGTAATATTTTTTTTAATTCATCATACAATTCTCAAGGTAGTATTTATGAAGTATTTGTTATGAAATAAAACATACAGTAACTGTTAAGCTTGTAAAAAGATACGTTGTCTGATAGTCGATGTGATTTTATTTTTGCAAACAGAATCTTGCCAGCCCGGGGCATTGAAGTATCTATTACTCATCATTACTAAGAGCGTGTACATTATAAAATACCAGTCCTTGCTCTAATGGAAGTCGAAAAACGACAAAATATCGTTAAAATTATCCCAAGGGAACGTCTTATCGAGATAAAATCTATCCAATATCCTTTTAGGGGTCTCAAACTTCCTTTATAACAAATTTCATCTCTATCGGTTAGGTGAATAAGTAAATGGTAGTAGACGGACAGATTTGCTTATAATATAACTAGCGAACGGTCCCGGATTCATATGGTTACAATCACCATGATTAATCTGAGATATAATATCTAACTGATTTGGCAGCAGTTGCCATTCTTGCATATAAACCAACTTTGTATGAGCTTCTTTAAAATGAAATGGAATAATGGTTTCATTAAGACGCATTTTCAGTTAGTAATTATAAACTGTAAATTGTGACGAAATAATATGTGTTAAAGAAATTAAACATAATTTTTATTTATAAAATTTATGCTCATTAAGCAATGTAAGATAGCTTTATAAAGTTAGAAGTGATTTTATAACATAAGGTACCTAATCGCGGTCACAGTGGTGGATAACAAAACCATTCTTGTACCAAGTTTTACGGCCCATTCCGGGTCATTAAAATAAATAATACACTAAGCAGATGGCGGTGCCAGTGGTTTATGGCTTAAAAAAATTTGAAAGTTGAATTACCATTGTGGATGGCTGCTTTTATTACGTCTAAATGCGTTTTGAGCAGTTACTAGATCGTTTTACGAGTCTCGCTACCACGCGCGGGGATTTACAGCTCTGTTCTCACGAATTTTCAATATTCTTCATCAATTTTACGTGAAGTATGTTTCAAGTGGGAATCGACTCTGCCCGCGAGCGATCTTTACTATGGAACCCATGCATTTTACTTTAAAATGAAATTATGAGCAGTCGAAGAGTATGTAATATTAAAGTCTGAATTATATGTGTCTAGTGTAACTCACGAATTTTTTTAATGATGTTTTCTTAAACTTCTAAACACGTGTCTTATACCATTTTTTCCCTAAACAATCAGCGGTGCATACATACACACGATGATTTTTTGAAAATACGAGCACATTTGTTTTCCGGAATCCAACATTTAAAACTCTTGGCTATTATAATGCAAAATAGTGATGAAAAATTTCCAAGAGAAATATTTACAGTTATAAAATTACAAATATTTATTAACATTACATGTTAGTAATTCAATTTGTTAAAAAAATATTTAAAAATGACATACACATGTTTGGATTACATTACAGTGGAGCGAATTAAGACAGTTTTCACTACCTACCTCTCAATATTACAACGATATCTACTGAAGTATGATATAAAGCATACAATATAAAAACCAACACAGGAAATAAATTCAAGTTACAGCCGGTCATAACCATATAATCCGCTATCAATTTAATTGAAATCATCGCTTACGGCAGCAGCGTCGCGCGCGAGGGTAATACGGCAATCGCGTGCTGCCCAGCCGTTCACAGCTATCGGCGAGCAAGAGGCGGATTCACACGGTCTTCCTCCAGTTCGCCGCCTCTGCAGCGATACTGGCTATGGCTCAACATTATTAAAACTGAACGGAATCGCAAATAACTGCTAATAGCAGCCTACGTGTTATTTAAGTTGTGGACGGGTTTATAGGGTATAATCGTTGAAAATTAATTAAAAAATGTTTAATTATTAGGAGTTTTAGTACTTAGTCATAAGGAGTTAAATTTTTTATTGCCCATTAATAGAAGGCGATATAAACACTACGAGCAGTACTGTAGGAGGATTTGTAATCACATGAGTGTAACGTTAGAAATATAACCCGTGAAACGAACATTTAAGTGTCATATAAAAGTCTATTCCAGGTGGTAATCGAATCGGGAATCTCTCTTGTTCGGCTGGAAACGTAATATCAAAGTGTAAGTTATGAATTTTGTAGGAACTGAAGCGCTGGTTGGTCGACAATGGTTAACAGCAATAATTTTAAATATTAAAAAAAACATGCGTATTGCATTCCCGGTTTTTTGTAAAGATACTCAATCACTGTCTTTCAATTAGCGTGATATGTGATGGTGACAAAGCATTGTGCGTCTACAAAATTCTATTGGAACTTTAGGTATGTTCGCAATGGCAGAATCCACTGGAAGTAGAATTTATATTGTAAGAAAACACTACTAATTTAAATATTCCTGGGTTGAAAATATCAATGTTTGTTTCGGTAGAAAAAATCATGAAATAAATTACAAAAATTAAGTTGTTTCACAAATAAAAGTGTAACTAGAACAGCGGTCACGTCCTAGCCGTAAATTCGTAGCAGCGTAGCGCGTAGCTCGTAGCGCGTGTAGCTATCGTAGCAGATCGTAGCGTATCATAGGTGGCGTAACGCTCTAAATAAATAAATAAATGTCACATTATAAAGATTGAGGTCACGTGTCTGCTGGGCCTTAAATGTTCTACGAATTCCCAGACTCATTCACTTAGGACCATAAGTAATTAAAGAAAATATTTCCTTAGGTTTTTTGGTTCAGAAATATTACTATTTCTATTTTCGACACCAAATTTAATTAATTGCCTATCTCGAGCATTCATTCTGATGAAAAATAAATGTGCGGTGGTAGTGAAATTAGGTAGGTTGTTATTTTAAAGGATTTAAAGTTTCCCCAGCTGTTTGATAAATTAACTTACTATAATAATACAGCAAAATTCCAGTAAATGAAACCTAACGTTGTCTCCGAATTCGTGTTACTTAAACCGCCAAAACAAAAAAGACACTAAAACTGTCATTAGAATGTATATAACTGAACAGTTAATATCATCAACGCTACGCCAATCAAATAATCTATCCAATTTTTCTTACAGTACAAAGTAGCTTATAAAATTAGACGGTGCTACGGGAATCATCAAGTCATAATCATAACTAAATAAATATTTTTTTTGTTTTCATTAATTACTTGAAAATATAAAGTGAGTAATTAAAAAAATATTTTTGCTTCCCTATTGTAATAATGGTTAAAATTTTTTGCCAAATATAAAGAACGAAATAATTTTTACGCTCCCTAAGTTTACATCATCAAATCTGGTAGGCCAGCGACTAACATATATACGAGTATCTTTGGTATAACCTGACTTGTGTGTACTGTCTAGAACTTGTTTGAGCTTTACTAAGATAAACTTTTACTTATACTTTGCGAGTATTAACTTAAGCTAAGAAAAATATAAGACAAAGTATTCCACCTTCTATCGAACTATCCATACGACTGAAACATCTTATGTAAGAAACCACGGAAAATTATAAAGTGGTTTTAGATCTAAATCTGTGGAAGAAGTGGGCGTTAACAGTTGTAGCTCGAATTTACTTAGCATGGGTACCAAGTACTTTATCTTTATTGGTTTTCATTTAAATTCAAGAAGAATTTATTGTAAGGATGAGAGTTATAATTAGCTGTACCTATATTTTAAATACAAAAAAGTTGATAAAAACAATTTAATCGTTGAAGCTTACGAGCTACCCATTGCCGTGAAGCAGTTTTGCTTTATAACTGAATTATAAATACACTTTATTGTACACCATAGCAAGGACACAACAGATAAGACATTTGTACATAATGTTATACAATAGGCGGTCTTATCGCTGACAAGCGATTTCTTCCAGACAGTCTTAAGGTAGAAATAGAAAATTGGAAAATCAGTATAGGGGGCAGGGTGTACCAACTAAAAAGGAACATATTATGACAGCATAGGGAAACTGAGTGATAGTGATATAAATATATTATCTGAAACTAAATAACCTTATTTTAACTATGAAGTTTAAGTGTAAAATGTTTGAACTGCAAGTGATTAGTTACGACATGAGTAAAATAGGAGCAGGTAGCACCAATGAATAATTTTCTAAGACATATTATGCCATATTTAATGTCATATAAATATGATGAATTGAATACATGATATTAGTCCAACATGGATTCATCATGAGCCACGCAATTGTTTCATTTATCAATACCTTGGCACAGTCCTAAATTAACCAGCCTCTGAGAGACTAGTTAAATATTACGTAAACGTCTTTTCCTCCGTACGTGTGAACTGGCACGGATTTAACTGATGTTTTTGTTTGAGAACTATGAGGCCAAAGCCCAGGGAGTATAGTTATGTCGACAAGGGACAAGTTTGCTGAATTGGCTTGTTGACTTACAGAACTTCGCGCCAACCTCGTAAATACATTGTTTTCTTTGCAGCCCGTTACCGCCGGTACAACTGTACTGATCCACTCGAGTAGATTCGTGGCTTTACATTTGGGCATTCGTGTTACTTTAGTAGAAATAGCTGCTGCGAATTTAAATCCTACTTGATCCTTTTATGTAAAAAAAATATTTTCTGTAAATCTTTTTGATTTGACCACAATGCTTACGGATGATAATAGTCCTTTACCATCATATTCTACTCCTTTGTCCGAAATACTTTGCGCTCCACTAAGAACAACACATCGAAAGTTTTGAAATGAAAATTAGAGACTAATTTATAAGGTCTAGTTATTAGTATCATCTGGATCTGTGGTAGCTACATTTAAATTTTTACTTAAGAAAGAGGGCTCGAGAACAACTGAAACTGAAAACACGTTTGCTACTGCAATATCATAATAACGTACTAGTTGACATGTGTATGACTTTTTCACACATTATTCTGTTATCTCAAAGTGCAAAAAATCCGTTGAATCTTGTAAACAGAAAACGAATCGACTTAGCGAACTCGCTTAATTATTCCTAACTGCAGCTTACATTCCTACTGTAGGGTACACGCTGCAACGGTGTGTGATACGACCTGTTTTTCACGTTTTCATTTTTCTTTCTAATAGCGGCTACAAACTCACGCCGAGAACCCCCGAGAACCCCCGAGAACACCCGAGAAGCGTGAATGTGATCGGTTTCTCGCAGTCTCGTTCTCGGGCGAGAAAAGAG
>DWJQ01000600.1:0-13508 GCA_018248915.1 Hesperia meskei straton | reverse complement strand
ATCGGAATGCTCAGTAGGTAATTTATAAATTTACGAAAGTAAAATCTTGTACTTGCTTAATCCTCTAAGATGGACCGTGAAATCTCTTGCGATCGACCGGTCGATCGCGATCGACCGTTTGGGCACCACTGGGCTACATTATATGCAGAGTTCACGCGGAATCAGGATTCACGCAGGAAAAAAAAGCTAGTCAGTATAGGTTTCGGCACACCGGTAAGTTTTAGTCAATTTTAGTTTCAACCCTAATTGACAACTGATGGTACTATGCCTGTAATGTTACTGTACCAACATGTTAACATATTACAACATTTTATCATTGAAAAGTTTATTGAGCATTTCATTCTTTTTCGGGTGTTGTTAAGGCATTTACTCGTTTTGTTCTTCATTTATGAAGCTCTTCATGAAACATATTTACCTATATAAGAAAAATTTGTTCCAAAAGTATATAAAATATTACAAAATACCGTAATTCACTTTCAGCTATATAAATTAAGTATTTATCACCATCACAAATATCTAGTAAATGTTCATTTTGTGTGGACAAATTATCTACTGTCGTAAAAGAAGCAATATCATTAAATTAAAGGCCAAAATGATTACGATAATGCACACACAAATGACAACATTAACCCACACTGCTACAATTTCATTAATTCTTCTAAATTCAAATACCGTCATAACAGTTATAACAACTAGAGCACAGTGCGTCTCGCTCACTCCATTAGTTTTTATGTCCTCATCTCGTTCTCGCGTTAATCCGATGTGTGCTGGAATATTATCACGTATGGAGTGCCTAGAAAGCTTGGTCCATACGAACAATTCTCTATTTTCTCTTATATTTTAATACGAGTACATTTCTAAGTAGCAAACTTTCATTCTAGCTTTAATTCTAATTTAACCTCTCAAAATCTTCTACTGAATCAAGAAAAGGCATAAATATCAAGCGTCTGACAAAATAAATAGCAATGTTTCGATGCGGGTAAGTTTTTAAAAGGTTAGGTCCGGTAACCAGCAGTAGATTTCCCACAATTTAATAAAATATTTGTTACTCTGAGTGTTATCTCCTGTGTGAGGCATGGGATAGTAATATAGATACTATATTTATCTCGCACCTATGTAGAGATACAATCCTTTGTGGTGTGCTAGGGACAAAACGCATGGATGATTTTGATGGTCGTACCTCAATCGATTTGTCTTGTCCTTGCGTGTATGAATGAACACAAGAAAAACAAAATGAAATATCGGATAAATTAAAAATCGGATGTCAAAATATGAAAAAAACATTTATAATAAATGGTGTAGTATTATTGAATAGCTATTTAAATATTTCTGGATTTCTGTTATATTTTCATTTTGAATGTTCGCTTAGACTTTAGACTCTTTTAGGATTATAAGTAAGTAGGTCAGTCATATTTTTCACTTAAGTTTCAGTAGGCACATAGTCGGGTTTTAAGTTTACGAAAACCTATAAAGTAGGTATGTTTTCATTCATATCTATCCGAGTAAAAACGTTTACATATTTTGAGCACGAGTAAATAATGTGTATCAGCAAGCATTCGCTCGAAGTAATCGATTATTAACTAAAGCTCATTCGCTTGGAATATTCAGCCAATCGAGTTTCTTGCCACTATTAAGTAAAGGTAACCCTCTTAAGTTGGTATCACATATGGTTTTTTCGGTACACTGAATCCCACAATTTCAAACAGTTTTTTCAGCTCTTTTTTTACTCCGGATTAAAATGTGACTAGAATTGAAATATATTTACTGAATTATGAGTTAATTTAATTATTTTTTGCCCTATATCCGCTTTGGAGCAGCTTGTTTTAATAGGTATGCTCTATGCCTCCTCAGTAGCGGATCATTCATGGCTTAAAAGCTTTGAACAATTAATTTCTAATCATCATTACTATCTGATCAAAGCTTTTCTAAATTTACCGAAAATTCACTAGCGAAGAATGCAAGATTTTAAACGAAAGTGATGGCGGACTCAAAACATTTTATCTCAAGATATTTATGATATTCTCGATTAGTAATAAATATTTTGAGTACCTGCTACAGTAATAAAAAAAAAATCCCACTACATTCTTCAGTTTTAATAGTTTTTAGAAATCTTTCAGAAAAGTATTCGAATATTAAACAAATATAAATAGATCAAAAAGCCAATTTTAAGTATCCTTATTAACAGTTAGGACCGCCTAAGAATATTTCAATGTCGCTTATTGGATTCACTTCGTACTTCTGTGTGAACACAGCTTTATGGTCCCACGCATACTCGTAGTTCTTATCCTAATGATTATATTCGTAGAGTTTCCCAGGTGGGACTTTAAGGGTTTAGATTAGCATTATTTAAGGCTTAGATCGTTGAGGCGTTTAGAAAAAGGCCTGTCGCCTATCTTTACTAATATTTTCTAGAAATAATTGACAATATCATGTCATAGATACATAATTAAATAATTATATCGGTTGAACGAGATGAAATAATTTAAGATACATAGTATAAAACAAAGTCGCTATTTTTGTCCGTCTGTCTGTTTGTCTGTATGCTTAAATCTTTAAAATTACACAACGGATTTTGATGCGGTTTTTTGTAATAGGTAGAGTGATTCAAGAGGAAGGTTTTTATGTATAATACATGCATATATTCCCACGAGAACGGGATCCACGCGGGTGAAACCGCGGGCGGACCGCTAGTTTAAGATAAAATAATTTGTGATTTAAGAGCCTGCGGTTAAAAGTTTGTAAAACTAAACACACGCCTTTATAATGTTAAATGTGGAGGAATAATAAAATTGGTCACTGCGCTATAACAGTTGAGGAGGACACTTGTCTCAAGCCAACTTGAGCATAGTATCTGATCATGGCCTAAAATTTTCCAAAACTAAAGTAAATACTTAATTAAGTCCATAGAGTAAGAAAAGTGAGTAGTTCTATATCAATGCGTAAGATTCGAGCCAAATATTCGTAGGCTGGTTACAAAAGTTGAGGTCTTTAGTAATATTATAATGTCCATGTGCAACGAAGACTACTTAGTCTACCACCAGGTGGCTCGTTTTCTTCTCCCTCTTTGGCTATAAACGTGAATAAAGCGACTGAGTTAAATTAGTGGTAAGTCAAAAGCAAAAAATTACAGAAGTTAATTGACAATGGTTAACTACTAATAAAACAGAATAACCTAATTACTCAATAATTAAATAAGTACTTTTAAATCGAATCTCGTGAAGATTTACATCCTACGTTCGTACGACTATTACACCAGTATTCTCAATTATTCACGACGGAATCAGGAATTTCCTAGTCCGGAGATAAGGCAATCTAGATAAAAGCCCCCAAGCATAGTCTGCTACCAGACGTACAGAACATCTTTACAGATGTACTTCTATAGATATTTCCGAGAAAGACTTAACAGCGTTTTCGTAATACGATACGATATTCTTTTATTTATACCCGACGACATCGAAATTAATACGACGCAAGAATCATTCTGCCTTTGTAAGGGCCGTACTCTCACTGATGTTATTATTTTTTTGTTATTTTATCTGTAAACCTTTGTAAGGTTAAAATCAGCAAATTATGTACCTATAAGGGTCGTGATAAGATCTTATTAGCAACGATTCTGTCTTCGTGGACGTGTCGTACAAAACCAGGTTTGAGGAAATACAGCAGTATTTATTTGAATATAAATTCAAATAGGTATTCAAGTCAGACGCTTCGAAAATCCATGAAATACAACACCTTGTAAACTGACAGAAACTCAAATTCAAAGAGTAAGTATATTCAGGTTTGGTTAAGCAATAACTTACTTAATCTAAAGTGAATTCGAAAAACTGGAAACTAAAATATTTTTATTTTTATTTTGTCTTTTGAACCTTTTCAATTAGCCTTCTAAAATTCAATCACATACTGAAATTCAATAATTATAGATTTTTTCGATAGCACAATAAACATAAATGACGAATCTACGTAAGATATAAGGGAACCGTTTTTTGCCATTTGGCACGGAACTCTAATTAAAGAAAAATATTATTTCTCCAGAAAGTTTCAAAAATAATACAGCAAAACTTACCACAATAATTATTATGTAACGACCAAAAGAAGACAAAAAACTAATTAAAAACCGAGAAAATGTGCACCTACCATCATGTCTCATCTTTTCCTCCAAGAAACTAGAGTAATTCCCGGCAAATAACTTTTCAAATGGCCACTCACGTCCACTTTGTAAATTGAACCAGCCAAACGTAATCTGGCGTACGCGATGTATAACATATGAGGGGATGTAAGTTTATGTTGTAATTCATAGAAAAGATCAGGCGGTCCGACGTTAATATTTCTTGAGCTACGCTTTCAGCCCGATTATTTTTCTTAAATCGCACGCAGTAAATGTCTTTTTCGTCGTGCATTGTATTGGATGAATGCGCACGTAAATCAGATATAGATTCAATAAATATCTCTCATATATACGACACGACTACACATTTTCTATTTTTATGATCCATAACACAACAAATGATATATCAAAAGCCCTTTTGGATGTTACTCAGTTCAGATGGTAACCCAAAATCAAAGAAAGAACAGGTCCAGAGGAGGTCATGAGAGGAGGTAGAAACCGGCCCATATAATAGTTCCAGGGCTTTGATGGTAAGACTGCCGATATATTAACAATCCCTAATGATAAAAATACTAATTCTACTTGTAAAAGCCTACCTATAGAGTAGGTGCAATAGTGACAAGCAGAGTAATGCATTAAAATAGCGGCAAAATTAAAAATTTCCAACTTGTAAAACAAAATTCTAAACATTCTAAACATACATTTTTCTGGCGCAGCCTTGTTTTCGTAGACACTGTTTAGTTTCAAGAGTGCTTGCTTCGTCTTACCAATTCTCTAATGTATATTAAATGTCTCTCTGATCAAAGTCAAGAGTAATCCTTTTGGCTTACCAGATGCAGGAGTCGGATAAATAAAAATAGGTACATATATTTTAAAATGATACGATTAAGTTTTAAGAGTGATTTTAGAACAAAAGCTTTGTCTTCCGGTGAAAGAAGAGTTAGTTAAATTATGACCGGTGTCTCTGTATCGCAAGCGCCATAGATAACTCAGCAATACGTAAATCTCATGTCTTTATTCAAACTGCCTCATTGGGAATTGAAGCCTGGACTCATAGAACGGCAATTCAGTAATTTATGCATTGTGTATTATACAATCTACAGGATGTCAAATCGTGATCTTAGACTGTAATGAATTAAAGACACTGCACTTGTAATTTAATATGGTTTCATCTGTTTTACATACTTTTCTGTTATGCAGCTACATATATCATAATTATATCTCGTATGAAATTATACGTCTATGGTTATTTTGCAATTGATTCAGATGCATACTTTTTAAATCCCCTAATATAACCTATACACTTATGACATAACATAAATTAAATTGAATCAGCTAGGCTATTCTGTAAGGATATCTTTGACATCTCGATAGCTGAATCCGCGGTGAGATTTTGACGTTTGACGTACATTGCGTTCTGTTAAAATTAAAACCGACGGCAGCGCCAATCAAGCTCGCAATCGAAGTGACAGAACTCACCCGAGTGAGCTTCGATATCGAATTTGTTTCTTACAGAATAGCCTTGCTTATTTCAGTTGGGAATTGACTTGCGAACTTGAGTGAGGCTACTTGAACGGCGCCTAAACTAACTCTCAGAACTTAATTAAAGTTCAAGAGAAAAAGGTGTCAAACACAGCAACTAGAATTCGATAAACTATATCTACTTATGTAAACTGTGATCGACGTTTATATGTATAGATGCTTGAGAATAGCTATTGAAAATCGGTTATAGGGTAACGCACAAAAAAATAAGGTAGAATTTGAATACTCTTTTTTAAGTTGGTCAAAAAATAAATATTATGTCAATCAACAAAAAGTTATTTTAGTTCTAAATGTTACGTATCTTATCACTTTATTGTACCTAATGAACTTTTAAAAGCACCGCCCAGTACGACAAAGCTTTAACAATAACCTTTAAATGTCGCCGGAAAATTCAGCCGAAGCACGACTGTATTTACGAAGCGTGTCATCGAAGGTGCTTCTTTATTTTATTGTCAAATACATTCATTTGTTATAATTCTTACGCTAGATTTACATTATTGTGTCGGGGTGTGTCGTGGCACGCCAGAAGGCAATCGCTTACGTACATTAACTATGACTAGATTCACATTAGTAGGTTGTGTTGTGTTGTGGCGACATTTCCTGTATAATTCAGCTCATGTCAATAACATTAAGTTTCACAGCTCTGTCACGTAGGAGCTAAATCTATTACCCTATCTAATATTCTATATATTTAACGGAAAACACAACGCTATTAGCGAGCGATGTCTGGCAAAAATTAGCTTTATAAACGAGAGTGATGAGAGTTATATATGTCAGCGGTTTCCACTCATGAGATAGGTATCTATCTATATATCTAGAAGTTGGTGTCTATCGATTAAATATTTTTTGGATTTAAGGTAGCAAATGAGCATGCAGCACCGCCGTTACGCCGCCGCCCATGACAACTGTGCCCACACACACAAACTACTTCTACACACTCATAGCCCAACATTAGGATTCCCTGTGTCGTAAGAGCCATGGATAACACACACGACTAAGACTAAAAATTTTAATTCACCATTCCAACAGCGATCCGTTGATTTAACCAATGCACCATTTGGGTCATCAATCGGTTCTTCTTTTATGTCCTACTAGTAAACCCGCTTCGGGGAACCAGTACCTGGAAAACTGTATAATTTTTTAACAAATTATGTTGTTCTGATGTCTAAGCTAGGTATATTACAGCAAAGTTTCATGAAAATCCGTTCAGAAGTTTGCTATAAGAAAATGCGCTCATTTTCTTATAGCACATCAAGTGAAGGTGGGGTACGAATCAAATTGTTCGATAGTACTTTCGTTTTATTACCCGCCTTCAAAAAAGGAGAATGTTATCATATGTCAGGGTTTTTTTCTTATGTGTCGTACCTCAAAACTTTGCAATCGGTGAACCGATTCGAATAATTCTTTTTGTATTCGAAAGGTTTACGTCTATTTTTTGGCTATTTTTTAATCTTAAGCTACACACCCATTTTCAAGTCTGTTATTTTTAGTAAAAAGACAATTATTTCATTCAATGAATAAATCAAAAAATAAGTCAATAGGAGGCCCTATTTCTTGAAGTTATACAAAAACATAAGTTTCGTAATCGTACTGCAACGCGAGAGATTCGCCCGTCTTGAATATAATTTCACCACGACACACAGAACAGTTTAAAGATTAATCGGTGACAAAGGCAAACGTCAGAACAAATACTCGTAGTTCCATACGGGTATTCGGTTGCCTAGGGAATTCGGGTATCATTCGGGAATTTAGTGGAATTCTATTGATGCGTGGTTACGTTATACGGGCATGAACGGGTGGATTTGGGGTTTTGTTTTATATGGAATTGCCGCTCCCCGCTAAAAACGAATTTATCACGTGCGCTCACAGTTCAATTTAGTTTGGAAGTGAAAGTTACTTATGGCGTTTTGAATTTTCGCCGTCAATTTACAAAGAACCTGAATCGCAGAGGCGAAAAGCTGGATTTTGTGGATTGTCTTTTAAACGAATTTTATCGAACACGAATGGTGTATTTGTGATTAAAGAACTTAGGTTCTTCACGCTGGCCATATAGATTGATAGGCTTTGCAGTCCCTTTGACAACAGGTTACTTACCTATTTTAGTACTGAATGATTCGTGAGTGTTTGAATACATGTTACGTATATCACGCGGCTTACCTCACGTTACTATTTTGTCGGATTCGCCCGACTAGTTTCGAACCAATTCCGAGGTTCGTCATCTGGAGCCACCGGCGACTAGAGCTCGCTTGTGACTACGCCGTGTGATATACGTGACAGGTTACCTCTATAAAGTGTGCAGGTTTCCTCACGATGTTATACTTCACTGAGGCAAGTGATATCAACATAAAACTCTTCTGTTACTGAGTGACTGACAGACAACGCACAGCCGAAACTACTGAACGTAAGAAACTGAACTTATGCATGTACGTTTCTTGGGGAGTGTAAGGGAGCAATAAGAGATGATTTCTGAAATTCTAAAAGGATAAAAAAGGAACTGAAACTAAACTGAAAAAATGTGTGCGGGCGAAGCTATGAGGGAAAACTAGTCATAGTATGTGTGTGTGACAAAAGTTTCGCCGCATCAACGCAGTTCAGCCATTACCACAATCACAACACAAGATAGGTACATATCGCGTGTAAAATAAACATATACCTACCTACAATCCACGATGAGTTAAGTTTAAAAGCGTGTGGTTTATAGCTTTTTTCTAATACTTACACAAAGAATTGGAATCGACATCAAAAAAGGGAGGTACTCTAATCTAATTTGAAATTTATTTTTGTTTTTTAATAACTTTCTTTATATTCGAAAGCTGATGCTTATTGCGTGAGAGTTGCTGAGAAGATTTCGATATTAGCTGCACCTGTTCAGAAGTCCAATACTTAAAGCTCTTATGGTGCTTACAGGCTATATAACAAAACATGTTATAAAACATAGTTAAATAACATTTTTTTAATGTGAATGGAGTGTTTTTTGCACTTTACAATAATGAGGGAAAGTATGTTTATTCTTGTTCCAGTACATTTGTGTCGGGGAGACGGCCTGTTATAGTTCTTATGAGTTTTTACACGCGGAGAGCTTTTGGTAGTTATTTCATGTTAAAAAATATAAATGTTTGTGTATCTATGTGTGATTACTACATTCCTTCTCGGACTGAAAATCTTTAATCTTAATCTCGATAATCCTTAATGTAGGGCACTCAAACATAAAATTGTAATTAGTATTTTTTGGAGTGAAATAAATACTGCATTTAATACTTTGGACTCGTGATATACTTTGGAGTAAAATTTAGGATACGTTTTTTAAATATCCTTTTAATTCTTTTATAAATCTTACCTCCGCTTGGTAGTTGGTTCGGTTTAAAGAATCCTTATTTCTCATAAGACTTACTAATCTAAATACTTATAGCTAGTACAAAGTCACTTAAAATGAGAAACTTTTTTGTGGAGTAAGGTTTTGTTCGGCGAAGTTGTAAGTTTAGTTAAATTGTAACCTAAGTATGTGTATGTGTAAATGTATATTAATATGTATAATTTGTGTGTGTGTGTGTTTACGTAATTATGTTGATTCTATATGTTTTTAAGTATGTAATGTTTTAAGAGTGTTTTAAATTTAGCTGTAGAGTTTACATTTGTAATATATTCGGGTAGTTTGTTATATATTCTAGCTCCTTCATGTTTAATACTTGTTAGCCCATATTGTGTTCGAGTTTTCGGTTACATATGGGTATACAAATCGTATACAGAAACACGGACACAGAAATACAGACACTGACTCACTGATAAGATATTTTAAAAATCTCAAAACCCATTTAATCTAGGAAGATCAAATTCGAGAGGGATAATTTATGAGTTGAAAACATCAACAATGAACGAATTTTGTGATATTTTATTTTTAATTTGGTTAAAAAAGAGTTAGAAATAAATTCATGTGTCACCAATTTTAAAGTATGAACTGTGGAGTTCCATAATGAAGACAATGGTTAGAAAATAACAAAACACGTTTTTCAATCCTTTTAAAAATATAATCAACTTCTAACAAAACTTATGAAGGTATGAAGTTCCAAAACTTAATAAAAATATGTATACACAGATGCAGGTAAAGCTGCAGGAAACAACTTGTTTACTAATTGCTTTCGATATTTGGATTGGACAAATACTCTTAAGCAATCCACGCTCAATGAATACATGAGCCTTTTTCAGATATGAAACCCGGAGGGCACGAGATAAAACACTTCAAGCCAGTTTATTCTGCTCTACAAGGGTCAACATAGAGCTACATAAACAAATAAATATGTCCTTGTGAGGACATGATATTTCACTCGATAATATTTAAATTTCTTTGCGAATTACAAATGACCCTTGTAGCGAATAAAAACGTGTGTGTTTAAACCACGAAGGAGACACTTTGTCTAGATAAACGATGTCGTAGACAATATTCACACTTGGCAAGTGAATATCTCCCCCGGGGATACCCGACCAAGCTAAAACTAGAACTTGACAACGAATTAACTTTTTTAACTTGCAATTTGGCTGCGTTTGTCTATAAATAAAATATTCAGAGGAATACTAACAGCGGCGTTATATAAAGCTCCCTAATGTTAACGCCTCAGGGACGAGTTATTCGTGATGCGCAACGATACCAACTTGGAAAAGTTGCACGGAGTTGACAGCTAACTGCACTAAGTAATCGTTCTTTGTACGTTACTTAAATAATTAGGGTTCGTTGGAGTTGAAACAGTGTTGTTGGTTTTGTATGGTGTTGTGGTATAAAGAAATGTATTGTAGTTGTTTCAAGATCGGTTTGCGGTTGGAAATAATAATAATTTTATTCCAGTGGTTAAACATTAAATTTGAGTGAAATTAGTTAACTTATTACACAACTATTTCATATTTTAGATATCAACTGGTGTAATTAAATAAATCGTAAATAAGTTATAACCTATTGGAAGCGCCGCATTTTTAACCTGTACCTAATCCATTCCCATTCCCTCTGAACGCACGTCACTACTCTGTGACGAGAGTGGCCGTTAGCTGCAAAACGGCCAGTCAGTCAGTCAGTCACTCGCTCGCCGCTCGACCGCAACGCACGTTTAATTCGCAAGGCGCGCGCGCGCCGACCTAATTATAATCGCAGGATCCTGTCGTAAATTCGGTGTTTGTGTCAAGCTTGAACACAGGAAGAAGGAGGAGCCCAGGCAATCGCGGAGACAACGCTTAGCCATACGAGTACATCCAGCCAGCCAAGGTACGTGCGTTCCATTCCTAACTAATTCCTTACATCTCGCTGGAGGTGAACCCTCCTGGTCCTTCGAGCAATTCCGCACCCCCTTGGAGTAGCTTAGGGCCTGTTGAGCCCACTATTTCGACCCATCTTCCCAAAATCAAACCACCAGCTAGGCCCGGCCGCTCCACCTATAATGGGGATATATCCCCAAATTTTGTTATAATTTTTGCGTTTTTTTCTCCTTCGTTGAAACTAAAATTTACAACGTTATCGAATGTATAGTTTTTTATCCCAAAACGATTTTATAAAAAAGACGTCATTAAAATAATATATATTATCTTAGATAATTGCATTAATTTACAGTTGTCAGATACTACGACTACGTTAGAAAATTTGGTTACAGTTTATAGAAACGATAATATAATTAGTGGTTTCACGTAATTTGTTCCCATCGTTTCCGCTAACCATTGTCATTTTGTCATAAAACCAACCATCGCTGCGTCCATTGATTAGGCAGTCAACGGGTTAGATTGCAGTTTTGTTGAACTAACAGCCGAAAGGCCACCGCAATGTTAATTAAAAATCAACATTGTAATGAACAGCAATTGTTTTGATAACATCTTGATTTAGATATTTAGGCTTATGCACGTTCTTAATACACATTAAGTTTTACTCATTTTTTTATTAAAAGTAAGTAAAAATCCCCTTATTGTATGTTATAATTTTGCCTGTTAAATGTTTTGTGAAATTATTATTTGTGTCCACTCCTCTGGGGTGAAGGCCGGAAAATCCAGGCTCTCCTTGTACAAACTCCAGCCTCTCACAAATACTTATGATTTACTATGTATAATTTCAATGTAAACTGTGTAATTTAGAAAAGAGGAAATGAAGAACCGACAGAAGAACAGACGGACAGACATCGGAGGCATATTAATAGGCTTCCAATTGTAACTTTTTAGGAACGGGACTTTAAAAACTGTTGAGAGCCAAAAGCTGAAAAACGATAAGTCGTTTATTTGCTGACTCAAGTAAGATCATGATAGCTAGACAGCCGGATTGAAAACCCAAGCACCCAAATAAACATGGAGTCCTTAACACCCTTAAATTGAATATAATTTACATTGCTGATATCCATCGGTAAAGATAACCACTAACCATAAAGCAGCCCGTCAGATACAAAACAACCCTACAGTAAAACGTTAACTATTCGCTATAAAAAATAAAAATATACAATATAAAACTGCAAAAGTACTAGGACATCAGAAGAGTCGCGGCGTTGCCAGTTCTCGAAGCGTGCACAATTCGATAAGTATGCAAATTCTAAGTCTCCCCAGTGACATGCGCCAGTCGTTTCCTTGTGTACGTTTTAATATGCACCGGCGCGAGTTCCTTAGGGTCGAGCATGCACTTTAGGGTAACGATGTCTTCACGTTAGGATTTATGAGGTATTGGATTACGTGATTTCATGTTTTCGCGCCTTGTTCTTTAACAAAATTTATGCTAATCATATAACCAGTAGATTATTGTGTTAAATACGAATAGGGACGATGATACAGACGAATAGTGATAATGATGCAGTTACTGGTTAAATATAAAAATCTCATATTGCCTCAAGTACATTTTTATAACAAAAAAAAATCGTGGTCGGGTAAAGCCTCGCTACTGATCAGTCAAATCTTCACTACTATGTTGGGATATAATAGGAGAGCTATGTGACAAGTTTTCAGCTTAGCCTCAAATATACCTACCCAAAATTGGTGCCAGCTCTCCTGCTAATGGTTTGTATTGGGTGGACAAATTTTGACAATTCTTTTTATATGCCAAAGCTGGTACTTGCCGTATGGTCTCAGTAATTTTTTTAGTTTGAATCCCAAATAAGCCATATAGAATTGAATTTAATTATGACGATAATGTTCACATCTTATTGCTTGTCATAACAAAATTCTAATTTTGTTTAAAGACGAGAAGAAGAAAAGAGTAGGTACAGAAGAAAAAATATGAGTAAGAAGCCGACAGGTACAGAAAAGATGCCATGCTAACAGCTCGATTCCGGACACTGTACGCCTTCAACACCCATTAATTGACCACTACAGAGCACGGATCTATCTTCATCATTGAGGAGGTTTAGAGTATACATAGTTACTTCACCACACTGCTCCAGTGCAGATTGATAGAGACGGTTAACCAAAGTACCGGAATTTTTCAGGAACTTGAGCTTTCGAGTTCCGTCATTACTTAGCGAGTGCTATCTTAGGTAGAGTTAAACAACACAAGTAAAAATGTAGGTTAATGGTCAGTTAAAAAAGTTGATACTGCACAATGCACATGTAATTACACGGGTCGTCTCTTGGCATTAACCGTGTTGTCAAATGCCAAAATCTAGATATGACACGACCTCACAATGGTTTGAACGTCGAGAATGTTTTGCTATGATACCTAAAATCTACTCGTGCATAGGTAAAAAATAAACGCAAGAGGTTACTTACTAATCACTTTCAATCGTGACACCACAATCTCAAAATCTCGGAGTCTAAGTCTCGGAGTCTAGTTTTACTTATGTGCATAGACATACATAATATAGACCTGCCTTGCACGTTCGAATGTGTGTCAAGTTGTAACAATCCAATTTTGAAT
>DWJQ01000599.1:0-13509 GCA_018248915.1 Hesperia meskei straton | reverse complement strand
AGGAAGGCAAACTGTAAGGTACTGTCTCTGTCACCCTCACGTCAGTCATGTGCCAAAAGATCGTTGTATAAACTCTAAATGCGGCAGTGGAATGTCATTTTGTTGCGAAACACAATGTAATATTTCAATATTCATAGGGATGCTGAGCACAGACAACGTCCAGATATTGAATCATAAACAATGAGTTAAATACCAAGTAGCTCCATTAAGTTTTCACCAATAGTGACATCTACATAATATTTTGTGCAGCTTATTTACATTTGCTGATGCAACACTCCCTACTAATTAACGGAATACTTGTCTAACATTTCACTTCGTAAGCTTTTCTATTTTTATTCTCTTCTTTTTTTATTATCTTCCTTACTACAGATGAATACTGAGGAGAAATATTATTTTTCCCAAACTGGAATCAAGCCAAATATTAACCCATATCATGCCACAAGCCACAAGTCAATACCATTAACAATAGAAATGCCGATTGCTACACAGTTACATAAAAGTTTAAACTACTTGCTTGAGTATCATAATTAGGAAAATTGAATTGAAAAAGATATAAGATATAATCCATTTCAATTTTTATAACTCTTTACTATGCACAAAATATGGTGGCAGGATGAGTGCACGAATCGTCGCCGATTGTTGACTCGGCGGAGTTGGATGTAAAAAAACGGAGTTCTTTTTTTCAATAAAAATTTTAGCTGTACAGGCAGGTTAGCTGTACAGGCAGGGAATAAAAGGGGTAAGTCTCTTCTTAAAATCGATATAGGTTATTGAATGTTACCTATGCAAAAAATATTTTTAGACTAGCTCTTCTACATAGTTGACAAAAGATCGTCGTTGCAATGTATTTAAATCGGTGTATACATAATTACCTAGTTAGAATTATCTGCCGTTTCTACTGGAGTGCGGCAATTTCAACGGAATCGGTAGCCGCTTAATTGCGTAGGTAACAACTCCTTTGGCTAGCAGGTGGTCGAATGAGATTCGTCCAAACCTAACAATGCTATCAAATAAATTACTTCGAGTTACTTTTACGGTAAACACTTAAATGTTACGTCAGTTGTAAAGAGTAATAATCTGGAGCCGCAGCTGAATAGAATGTCGCCTAAAATAGTAACGAGCTTAAGTTGGAGCTCACATTCTAGTTTCAAAAGCCTTGTGGAAACAGTGGTTGTGTTTACTCTGCCGTCCATGCTACTAGCGATGATGAACAACGGGCATGGTAGTATGTACGAGTATGACTTCTCCATTGGCGAACCCCACAGAAAATGGATAAGGCTGACGCCAGACTAAAGCCACTCTTCCACGTCGATATTTCTTTCAGAATGACTGCATCATACCGCGATTAACCGTACACCTCTGACTATATAATTATTATTATGTACAACATTCCACAACGTAACCAGATTAATAAACTAATTATTGGTTTCATAATTATAACAACATTAACAGAGTAATTAATTTTCATATACTTAATGCTTAACTGATTACTGTTCATTTAATTTTACAAGCCTATTATGAGCCATGACAGATACAAAATATTATGACTAACTTGCACTACATTTAATAGTGCAATAAATAAATTTAAATTCGAATGCAATAATAGCAAATATTCAGCGAGTGTATAAAATAGTGAATGTAACAATTTGAGCGGAACTGCGAATGTCAACTTGATGTATGAGAGCATCCGTCACGTATAGCGGAGGCCGGCAGGACAGCCTCCGCAGGACGGCATTGTGTCGCCTCGCCCGTCGCGTGCGGCTACAGTACCACCACCACCAATTTATTATTCACAGCTATCATTGCAGTGTCCAGTTATTCTCTGAGCTGTTCGTCAAGTGATCCGCCAAATAATAACTATTCATTTCAGGGACACCATCGGTAGGACACGAAGTAGGTACATAATTATATACTGTGTCGTGGGTGCCATGGAAACACACACAAGCAAAGACACACACTCAGACCGAGAACGGAAATTTTAACTCATCAATCAAATTTCCGTCTCGCTAGGAATCGAACCTTGGAACAACGATCCGGCATGTTAACCATTGCGCTGTTCGGGTCGGATTCGGATTTTAACGACAAATAGAAATCCTCAAGAATGTTCTTCTAATTTCATTGTACAAGGAGATTGGATTTATTATCTACCCGCTGAGATTATTTTAAGCGATTTACTTTGTCACTTTGTTCAGCGCTGGATTAGAACCGGAGCTACACCGTGGCGCGTCCGCGGACGGCCCCGCGGCGCGCCAATTACCACAGTTAAATCGTTTCGCGTTCTGTTGCCGAGTACTTAGTTACATAAAATTATCAAATACTTTGCATATCAATGACAAGCTCCATTTACTGAGTACTTTGACGGTCAGATCGACACTCATTGACTGTGACTCGCGTCATATTTACCTTGTTAACGAATACCACGTTTATCTTTGTTTTTCTTGATCGTTTTTGCCGCGAACGAGCTTCCTTCTGAGGTATTCCCGGAGCGCTATGACATGGGGCTCTTCAAGAAAGGTGTAAAAACAGTTCTCCTTCAGGGCCGGTGTTGCACTGGTGACTCCCCTGGTGTTGCTCGTGTTGATGGGCGACGATGACCACTTACCATCAGATGGCTCGTCTGCTCTTGCGTCTGCCCTTTAGGTTATAAAAAAAAATCTTGGAGAAGGAAAATGTTGCATATTTGTATTGTAACTTGTGTATTCATATTGCAAAAATTAGCGTTAGATGGCAAGAGTGGGGTCGATACTGTTAAAGCTTCCTTAACATTGTTATTCGCCGCTTTCATATTTCAAAAATATTGTAAGACTTCCGTGTAGAGAGTCAAGGCGGAGTGTGAGGTTCGCCCGCGCCCGGCGGAGCCTCGTTACCCTGAGAGAGGCAGACAACAACCGACCACCTCGACCCTTGATGCTCGTCTTCAGTTCCGACTTCTCGTTATTTCCTACTTCGTCCGCGCACACGGTAAAAAGATTTTTCACTATTTGCTAATAAGTCGTACCCTTCTAGATTAACTTCATTGCTTTTTATTATATAGTCGTCATAACCATCAGGTGAATCGTCTGCTCCTTGACCTACTCAGAAACCTACCTACTAAAAAAGCAAAATTATCTCTCACTTTAAATCTTTTCACTTACAACTCATTTAATTCCGTACGGCTACAATATGCCGGAAAATGTAAACATAAAAGTGTTGTCAAAAGAAATTCATTACATAAATCCCCTATCTGTCATCTGCTTTTATAGTCCAACGTGACGGTTACGACTTAAGCATAAGTAGACATAAACTGCGGCCGCTACAACGAAGCATGCTAATGCGAACATACTACTTAATTCGTTTTACAGGAGGCGGAAATTAACCCCATAGTGTTTGCTGTCGACGAATTACTCGTAGTGGCGCGCGACGAGAGGCCTCAGTGCAGGCCGGGCGGGGCGCGGGGCGCGGGGCGGGGGCGGGGGCGGTGCTAAATGTTTTAAATGACGAGGGCCTCTGGTTATTGTTACTGTCAGTGCCGTCAACGTCCGCACTTCGGCTAAGTGCTACACGAAGCAATCATTCGGGAGCCGGTCAATCGATTCCACACTGTAAAACTTGGAATTGTTTATATGAATATTTACACTTTGATGAAAGTAGGTACTTATTATTTATATTTTTCTAAATACAAATTTCATTTCACTGATCTCTTTCGAATCTCATATAGACTTGAATGTATTTTTTTAATTGTTACTTCTACTAAAACATTGAAGATAAAATTGATGGTTTATTTTGGGAAGCCGGCGACCGAACTGTGGTCTGACTGGATGCTCTCGGGTTTCTGTATGTAACGTAATCTTTGTATTTTAATAAAATAGTCACTGTTGAATTTTGCAAATTTGTGCAAATTAGGTAATTCCATATTCATTCCGCTGGAAGTGTACTGTGCCCTCGGCTGGCTGGACTAAAACATATTTCGGTAATCTCCCGGACTTTTATTATTTACGTGCAACAGTGAATTCATTTCCAAGTTTAAGTGCGTACCTCCTTAATTTCTAATGTTATCCAAATGATTGTATCAAACAATTTCTTTAGACGACCATTTTGACAAAACCTAGCTATGGTGACGAACAAATATCGTGACACGATTGCCATGTCAAACGCCATATAAGTTGATGACACGCCTGTCGTTACATGCGCAACACATCGGTTAATAGGACGGTATAATACACTGCAACACAATCGGTATCTTTACCGGCGTAGTCAACGAGAAGGCGGTTCACGATGATTTTTTTTTAAGTTTTACTTATCATTTAAAATTTTGATAATGATTCAATTCGATTTTACTGCAACAATTTCATTCGTCCGCAAGCTCCCAAATAATATTTCAGAGCATCCCAAATAATACTTCGTGTAAAGGCCATGTCTGTTATCTGGATCTGAGAAACACCCGACAACTAACCAAATCTATTACGACACGGTACCTGCACAAAACACATTCAACATTTCATTATAATTATAATAACGACCACCGCTCGGAGAGGCGGCACTGAGACTCGTATAAACCACTTTGTGGCGTAATCCCACTCCTTAGTGGTGTGGTCTCAGTGGTGGGCTGCTGCTTCGTAATGAGTTTTTGACGAGAAAGATCTAATGTACAATTTAGTTTTCAAAGTTCCTTCGCAAAGTGCTGGAAGTGCCGAGTCGTTAACTCAATTTATACGTAGATTTTCTCTAAGAGATCCTGAAAAAAGAAATTATTTGCGTTGAAAGTTTGCTGCTGGCCCAATTGGCTTAGCGAATGCCATTTCCTCTATTGCACCAGTTATCTCAATACCGGAGAAAGACGCTGCTCCAGAAACCACTTCGTTCGATAAGTCGACTTAAGGCACTTTCTGTTTAAAGTTTACCTAATGCGTACATGAATATTTCATTGACTCTGTATAGAAAGTGAATATCCGACACAGAATCTTCAAAGGCATCGTTGGTGCTCGTATATGCCGGGTATATTATTTCTTCGCATTTGAGCGGCCTAGAATACCGGCCCCATTTCTATGCTGGCAGATCAGATGGTACTGCATTATAAATCATCAACTATTGGTATTTTTACTCGCACATGTTGTGATGTTCAAATAGATCCGCTTTAAATTGAATTTAAATTCTACATCCATTAATATTCTGCAGGTTCCTTAATTACTGCAGGAATATTGTTCTTGCATTTTGCTGAAACTAGCGCCAACGGCTGACTCGTGCTGAGTTATGAGCTATTTTGTGCGCCGGCGGGAGGAGCATGACCTCACACTGGCTTCCAGGAAATTATTATACCAGATAAGCAGGAGTTAGATGTTTGGCGCACTGAGAAGCACTAGCTAAATAAAGTTCCCTATGATATTTCATTTTTATGATCTCTCTCTAGCTGAAACTTTAAAAAGGAAAACCAAATACAGTTTCTTCAAAAATCTTCAAGTTTTTAAATTTTCTTAGCGAACTTTTTTAAGTTCTCTTTCTAAAGTTGTCTTAATGAACTAGGATCGAAAAGTTCCCTACGATGTAGACTTTAGTTCTCTTAAGTGACATGTTGCATTGTGAACTCGCTGGTCGGCTATTATAGTATGGAAAACATAGCATTCCTATATTCTTAGCAATCGTCATTGGTTTGACATTGTAAGAACAGAGTGGTGTCCTCGGTCCTGAAGCGGACGTAAATATTTATCAAACGATGTGGGCGAGAGCACTAATGACGGCAGCAGATCAGATCGAAGCAAATAGCCGCGCTATTGACCCGGCAGCGCGGCCTGCGCCCTCGCAAATATCATTTGTCATACTTGCCATCGCAACTGCCCACTTGTATTCTTCCTACGTAATTACGGCTTTCTATATTTGCTTGCTCGGCTACAACCAATTGGCGGCTTACTACTGAACACGGGTCTCTGCTCATTACTGAGGAGGCCTAGAGAATACTCCACCACGCTACTCGCGTGCGGATTGGTGGGCGAGTTAGTGGCCAACCGGAAGTTTCCAAGCTGCCTGTAGGGTTAACGACTGCTATCTATCAATAACAACCGAGAGCGACGGCTTTACGTGCCCTCCGAAGCACGGAAGCGTTCAAGATATTTAGCCACTAGCGGTCACCCATCCGACTGCCGACCGCGCCCGCAGTTGCTTAACTTTGTCGATCGCTTAGGATCGACGCAAGCCGCCGGGCTATGAGCGCTTCACTTTTAGGGCATTATAGATAAAAATCAAATAGGTTATTGGATCATTAAGATGTGATTCCGATGTTGATGTTTGTTGAATCTTGCTACGTTTCTACATCATACCTGTCTTAGACGCACCGACGCAGCCTGAAACAAAAACCCAATAGATAACTTTTGCGATGAATCAAAGGGATTAAAGAAACAAAAATTATAATAAGATACAGAAAATAATTTTGTAATAGGTAAGTAAGTACCTACAGTTGAATAGAGCTAGTGAAAAAAATCTTCACTATAGAGATTACGGCCTACATAGTCTCTACATAGCTACATACATACTATGTTATGTATTTACCATAAATCCTAAAACAATTTTATGTAGGGAACCTAACATTGGAAAGACATCCTTACAGCCAATGCGAACCCGATTCGAGCTTCCTACACCTATTCCTTGCAGACTGTGTACTAATCCATTCTCCCGCCACCAGCCACCGTCAACAGAGAAGCCGTCGAAGCCGGAGCCGCCGCGACAGGAGCTGAAGCTGGGCAAGTGCTTCCACATGTCCCGCGAGCAGTGCCCCACGGACGGGCAGAAGTGCACGCGCGTAGACCCTGCCTCCGTGTTCTGCTGCGACGTCGACAGCTTCCGGCTGAAAGAGGCGCTGCAGATATTCGGTGAGGGCCATAGCCTGTGTTATTGGGCATGTGATGTTGCGTGTCGATTTAATAATGGCAAATCCACTGCCTTTATGTTATGTGAATTGTGGCATGTCGATTTATTATTGGCAAATGTTTATGTAGTAAGTGAATAGGTAAATTCTTACGGTGTAACTTTCTTTCTTTCTGATATTTAAAAACGTTTTAACAGATTTCACAAAAGGAGGAGATTCTCAATTCGTCTGTATGTTTTTTTTTCCTAAGACATGTGTGTTACTCATTACTTCGTACTGGATGAATAGATTTCGATTTTAGAAATAGTTTCTGAGTTATTCTCAATAATGTGAATTTAAATCATGCTCGTTCCTCCTAAGTTTTGACTGAGTGTTGCGATTTTGATGATTCTTTTTTGTTCGAAAGGTAGTGCTTGTCGTTTGATCCCATATAAAGCCATATATGAGCGACATCGGGCGATTGGTTTTTGAGTTATCTTGACTTTGAATTCGGTTAGGTATTTTTTAGTAAAAGTTATTAAATCTCTTGTTATTGCAATCACGATAAATATCCATAAACCTCCCCATAATTATTATTGTAGGTACTGAACTACTGAGTTAAACATGTACCTATAGTCGTACAAGGATCTTTTGGCGCGTGGGTGACAAAGACCGTGCCTTACAGTTTACCTTACCTGTAAGGCGCTGTCTCCGTCACCCACATGCCAAAAGATCCTTGTAAGACACAATAATCCAGTTATCGACAGGCCTGTGTTATAAATAAATGTAATAGGCCGAGTAGCTACGGAAATAAATAAAGATATTTCTGAACTAAATAAAATGGTCCATAAAAATAAAAGGTTTCTGAATAATATCTGATAGTGATTGTCGAATATGTTTACAAATAGCTTATTATTGTGGCGTAGGTAGATTATAAGTGTATATTGTTTTAACATACTTTATGGAGTGTAGATTGTCCATGATCTTAACCTTTCGAGGACACTCTCGATCCAAGAATCGGAATGTGAGACGAACTGATATATACTTGCAATTGATATCAGACAATACAAGTCAGACATGATTTCTAACTCAGTTTAACTTGGTTTTTTCTTTAGCTAGGGTAAACAACTCTCCGGGTTTGTGTGGAAAAATCCGAACTTTTGACTTTCTATTTGTCTTTGGTTTGGATTTTTTGTTCGGTTAGTTGATTTTAATTTTTTTACCTAACTACTCGGTATCATTAAAAAAAATCAAACAGTTAAACTTAAACAAAATTAATTCTCTATTTTTATAATTGTTCAATGTCTCAGCGGGTACTTAGTTAAGAAATTAAAAAACATGCCTCTCAAATGCTATGATTTCTAGATATAAGTACCAACTTCAGTATTGGATTTTTTTAAATATTCAGCTAACAACTCAGAGTCTTAAATTTTGAATTAGTAGGAAAATTGGTACGTCAACTAATAGCCAGGGTCGATAAACTGACCCGTTACCCGAGCGACCGGTATTATTAAATAGATTGTTAATGCGTGATTTACTAATGTTAGTCGTACGCATAACGACCGCTGTAACTTGTTGTGATAATTACCGCTAAGTATAGCCGTTATATGTGAACTGTGTTATAAATAGCGCGGCGGCCCACGTGTGGCTCGAGGAAACAGACACGCACAAATACTTTACGTTTACATACATACCACAATACAATGAAGTGTTATGTTTCAAGTGTGCACTTATAGGCAAGATGTAGTGGCAGCACGCGGCGCTGTAACATGTAAACGGTTGTTTACTGAGTCTCGAAAACAAGAAATTGTATGTATAAATACAAACTAAACATTATAATATGGAACTAAAAAAGAACGATTCTGGGAGTGCAATAGGCTCGGTAGCCAAGGATATTAAAATCGTTTTTCTTTCTTTGTAAAGCCAGTTGCCGGGGCACATTATAAAATGCATTTAAAAATGTATTGTAATAATTTTTTGTTCTTGAGAGGCAGCGGCATACCTCCTACCTTTACAATTGTAAATCACGAGTCAGCGTGGAATCGGATCAGTTTTCTTGTTATTCATTACACGGACTCATTACAGACTTTACTGTTGTAAACATTGTAAACGATCCGTTCGTAGATTTCCATGCAATGTTTACGTATATTTACCTACCGAAGTAATCTTTACAGCGCAGTATCGTATGATTAACAGTCTAAAAAAACAATCACGTTCACAATTAACTGTTCGGAGTTATAAACTAATCAAAATAGGGTTTCTTTAATACAATTGGGCAATAATACAATTTAATTTATTTAATACAACCAGGGTTGGTTAAGATACACACTGAAGAGTACAATATTGGTTGTAACGACTATCCTTGCGTGATGCGTCTTGCATTGTTGTATCGTAGAGTTCTTATTTTTTCAAGTTCCATATTCAGCATATAGTAAGCATAGTCTAAGTATATAAGTATACAACTAGTACATGTAATCAATATTTATATGATCAGCTTGATATATACCTATAATAAGATAGGAGCGCATTCGCAAATGGTCTGAAATAATGTTAGTTACGAAACAAAGCATTTATTTGTAAGAAAATAAAATAACAATTTAAAAACATTAAAACGGATATTTATCTGCAGTCATCTACTTATTTTCCGATTCAATATTGAAATTTCAGTGCCTCAAAAGTTATGAAACAAAGCATCTATCTACACTGATAGGTATTATAATAATAGTACGATAGGATATTATTGGCGTCCCCGAGACGAAGTCGAGCAGCTGCGGATTACATTAGCTGAGACAAATTGACATTTTATACGTAAACCTACTGTTCGTGTGTTATATACAATGATCGTTTTGTTCTGAACCAATTCAGTGCAAACTTCTTTGTTACAAAATAGCAAATCGTGAGAATGTAGGTATACTAACATCTAAGTTTAGTAGGTTTGAGCTAATATTAACAGGACTAACTATTACTAATAGCCCAACTAATATTCTAACACCATTTCATAACTGTAACCATAACCACCCTAGTCCTTTTATGTCTTGTTGTAGATGGGTCACAGGCGTCATGGATGGCAGCTAAAGAATGGTGTTAATGCTCGTTTGCTACCTTAATTCCATAAAAAATATAAACATTATCTTTCCCGTGTATTTACATCAGAAGTAATTAAAACCATGGTTACAACAATTACATCTGGTAAGTACATTTTGCAAAATGTAATCTTGATTGCGGAATACGAGTATCCATAAAATTTGAATAGATTTGTCTTGAATACCAAAATTATCAGCCTGCTACGTATGACAACCAATGCACAGCTGTTTCATATAGTAAGACACTTATGCTTTTCATTTAGTACCTATCTTAGTATCTTATGATTAAAATAGTACTTAATTTCACTATTGCGTAAAATAGTACTTAATTTCAGTTGGATATCTGTCATTGCAAGTTGTTGACAGAATAGCCATCGGATGAATGATGAATAATAAATGAAGGAATGAATCAAAAACAAGTTAGTCCGTGATACTTTAGCGGAATATTTGTGTTGGGCACCTGAGCAAATAGGTTTTTATTGACATGGGCTTTAGTTACAAACAATAGTACCTAGTTACTTACTTCTTAATTTGTTATTATATTTATTATTATTATTATTATTATTATAAAGCATTGGCAAAATTGTTGTTACACTCGATCACGTTACCCTTTCAATGATATAAGTATCTAGCTTGGACTGGATAGGTGGAAATGTTTTTATTCATCAAACTCAATGTCTGGTGGGAAAAATTTGGTGCAAGTACCTAAAGCTAATTTTTGACGTTCAAGAAAGTACCTACACGTAGAAAACATTGAAGTATTTACATACATTACTTACTTAAGTAGTAGCTTATTATACGACTTCAAAAAAGATTTCAATTCAAGTGTTTTTTTTATAGATGGTAACTGATAACTTTTAAAGCGGACCGTTTCCCGCCACCCACCGTTTTTTTACGTTGAAGATTTTCTCATTTTAAACATTTCAATGTAATGTATATTCGATAATATAACTCCTTTGATGAGTTTATGTATACGAGTTAATAAATAATAGAATGCATATTTTTTGTTCGGTATGCAACGACCTTGAAGCAGGCAGGCTAAGCTCGCTGTGGGCATGCTGACTGCAAGCGAGAGTCAAACCGTGACGAAATACATGCGATCGATATACATCTTTGTACGACACTTGTATCAGTTATGGACAGTTTTATAAACAAAACAAAAACGCTTTTGTATTACCTAAATGCTATTTATAATTACCTAGCTAAATACGTTAACAATACTAAGACATAAAAGCGCACATTATCGATTACTGGCCTGATAAGTTGAGATTAGGTAAACTTTAGGAGGAAAATGTAAAAAATGAGTTTAATTAAAATAAAATTAAGGCGTTGATTACAAAGTAGGTATAGTTACACTAGTTAAGTACTAAAACGGCATTCGGGACTATGCGGAATTTCCTGGCCGTATGGTTACCCTAGTTGTAACATGTAGGTAAGTCAATACGAGTATTTTCAAAAGAAACAAACATTTTTATATAGCCAAGTAAGAAATTAAAAGCCCAGTTGTTAATTAGGTTATAGGTATATTCAAATACGGTGTATGGCGGTTTTACTAAACGTAATTGACAGATTGACAATAAAAGTACCTACTTATTATGAAAGTGTAGAGCGGTAGGGTTTGAAATACCTAGTTAAATGAAGTCTTATAATTGTTTTAGGGGGATTTTATTGGTACTAGGACTATGATGGTACCCATGGCTGCCTGATCATCTATACGTACCGACTCCTGTGATTGAGGTTTATTGTAGATTGACGGTGAGAATTTAAAATGCCTTAAGTACACTTTGCTCAAAAGCTAAAGCTACTGCGAGCACACGCAGAGGCGTATTAAGGGCTGAGAGCGCCCTAGACAGACCTTTTTTTTTTCGTTCTCGGTCTGGGTGTACGACTTGTCTTGTACTTCGCACCTACAATACCCGGAATCCTGGTCGAACCTATGAGTCATTGGCAACCAATTTTTTTGGTTCTGCGCGCGCCCCCTTTAACCTCCCGTAATAAATATTTAGAAACATATTTTGTCATTATAATGACTGCCCTGGAATCCCGTGGACTATATAGTTACTTCAGTAGATGGCAACCACAAAACATAGAATACTTACTTTGTGGTTCATATAAGATTTACTAGTGTTCCATTGTTGACTAGTGTCAGTTCTCAGTATAAATGCCGTGACGTTCTAAATGCGGTTTGCAATGTACAATAATAGAATTTATGATCCACGCCGCACTACTTAATTGTTGAGCACATAGCAAAACAAATTAGACATCGGTACAATATTCATAGTCACGTACATTTAGGTACATTGCGTCATGTCGGTACATTTGGCGCTCCTCATTATGATTATAATTTAAAAATTGTCAATACACTGGACAGGGAATAAATACATAGGTATTTAAATTGAATATAAATTTCGACCCGACTTTTAAAACGTTTTTAGATAAATAGATATAACTAAGTACAGACCATGTTATTCAGAGATGATGAAGGTAACATTTTAAAATTCTATTTTCAAGATGTTAGGTATATTCCGGCTCCCAAGCGGAATTGTATGCATAATTTTTTTCTTCGTTCCTTTCTGACCTGTGCAAATCTTTTGACCCTTGAAATATTCCGTTACAATACATTGTATTTTTTAGATAGCAAACGAGCATGCAGCACCACCTTCCGCTGCCGCCCATGACAACTGTGACCGACCCAGAACTAGACTCAATGAGTCTCGTTCTAATTCAGTCACAGATGCGTTTCTACCCCTGAGGACTGAGAGGGTTGCCTCTAAAAAAGTGTAACCGGCTCCACACCTTCCTATCCAAAACACAATTGTTCTAAAAACAATTATTACACGGTAGGAATGGTACTAAGTACCATGGCGGGCGGTGGTACTTCCCCAGGTGAGCTCTAGGCCCTACCACCTGACTTCCTATTGACCGGTTTATTTATACGAGCAGTGGAATGTATGGTCGGTATGTAAATAATTACGGACAGTATTTGTATATTGCCTTCAAATCATTAATTTATGCAATAGAATTGTATTATAAAGAGTATTTATTGGCGTCAATCTATTCATTCACGAGCACGAGTCTCTCCTCATCATTGAGGAGGCCCACAATCCAATCCCAGCGCGGATTGTTTGAAATATTAGTGGCTAACCTATATACATATGTACATATACATATCTAAAGTATTCAGTGGCTTAACGACTCATAAGTAGGTTAGGTATTTATCGATAAAAACCTTTCAACCAATGTTCTTGTCAATCCCCAAATACAAAGAAATTGACGGAAGCTTAGGGTATTACGCCAAAGAGTTGCCTTCTGTAGATTAAAAATATCAACGCATGCAAATAATAAAATCAACAAGATTTTTTGTTCTTTTTTGCTAAGATTGTAAAGGGGGATGCCCGGTATTGGCTCTACAACGCACTCAAATTAAATTATGTTGAAAAAAAGATTAAAAAAATATAATATGTGCGTATAATATCTCAATATAGGATGTTTGCCTAACATTGCAGTACAATAAAAAGTAATGGAAATGATTTAATAAATATAGTAAACCCAACTTAAGACTGAAACGAAAGAGGCGCTGTCGGACGCATTTGACATTCATTTGACCAATCA
>DWJQ01000598.1:0-13515 GCA_018248915.1 Hesperia meskei straton | reverse complement strand
GCGCCCCGCACGACTCTAAAATGGGTACTGAAGTTGTATGGATAGGCCACGCATGCGGATGCCCCGCTGCGGGATGATGCCCCGCACAGCGTCCCGCATCCCGCGTGCGTGTTTCACGCTTTACAGTGAATTCATATATGAAATTGTTGTTTGCAGGTGCTACGCATGCGGAGCAATCCCGCGTGCGTGAGCAAATCCGCATGACACTGAAAACGCCCTTAGTGCTCCTTAACATTCTCCAAAGAACATTTTACATGTCAAATATCAGTTTCTTGTGGTCAGTAGTGTCGGTTGTACGTCGTCATTCATTCAGTTATGCCGTATTGTGTCAGACATGGTTGTTTAGTTCATGTCATGTCGTCGTCTTAATAAGAAAAATCTGACTCGGGCTTCCATAAAAGTGCCTGAATATTCCCAACTCCGCGAGCTGAGATATCGGAAACAATAGTACTGAGTTGATTGATAAATAATTACTTGCGAATATTGAAACATTCAGGTATTAGAAACGAAACTAGGTTAGTTCTTGCAAGTAGGAAGTCGACGAATGAAGGAGAATAATAAAAAAGGGAATATTGTATACGATGACATTGAGTTACTAATGTACGATGACACTTTCAAACGTTTAACGTATTTTGTAGGGTCTATCCAGTCTGACAGGTTTTACGTTATACCTATATTCTTCACCGTCACTGTTTATGGGCGACCCTGACCATTTCAAGTGATATCACCATCAATCGGAAAGCCTGCTCGTTTACAAGCCAATAAAGTAAATAAGTTTAATTTGTTTACAGATCTGGCTTGCAGTAGCAATTTACCGCAGGTAGATTGCACGTCAGTTTATTACTTTCATAGCTCTATGTCAGTACCTACCTAAGATGTAGATCATGTAGACTGGTTCATGGTATTCTATGTTAGAGCATCTGTGAGTAGCGCTCCAGTGGCCGGCGCGCGGCGCGCACATAGCGACACGTTGCCTTTCACACTTGACTCTTTTTAGAAGGTGTTCGACATTCCACGGCTGTTGGCGACCAAGTTCAAGTAGCACAGCCCACGGTACCGCCGCTGTCACACCGTCGCGTAATGTATTGCGAATTATACTATATACATCAGTAGATTGCAAACACTACGTTAACGTAACTTGGATTTATTTTCTTAATTATTCTTTCGTAAAGGTATTGCTATAAACCTACTTCACCGAGTATATAGCAATACCTTTATACCTAGTTATATTCATCTAATATCTTAAAAATATATGATTTATTTTAGCCTGTGTCGGAACCGATGCAAACTTATAAACGTTGCATACAAAATTATTTCTTGTCATTAGAACTGATTAAGTAATGAGCTCATAAGTAGGTATAGTTACGGGTCAACATTATATGAAGGTTCTTCCTAAACATAAACATCAGTTGCACGCGGAATACCCGAATTTGAATCAGTACACTGTTTCTTATATTCGTCGATATAATCGTTACAATCCAACCTGACGGTAAATGTCGTGTGTGTGCTGATGAAGCTGGTCCACTTTAACACAAATCATATGCGTATTAATGACTACCATATTTACTTGCCATCACTAAACAAATAACTGGCATATTTACTTGACATTACTAAACTGACTTCGGTCAAGAAAAACGTCTTGAGCAAACCTGCAATATTTTTCAAAGTACCTAGTTATATTACTGAGGAATGCTAATTCGCATTAGCTAGATTTTTATCTGACCATTAAAGTCCGAACGGAAGGCTACAATCAAAAATAACTAGGTATAATGTAAAAGTTGTGGTAAAGTGTCATTTAACCTTCGTGCTTAACTCTCTACAGTACTAGTCATTGTTATGGTAGAAATTGTAATTGAATTGTTTAAAATCATTGTGTGCGCGGTGGATACGTCTATACTCCGATGGATACTCCGGTTGATGTTCCTATAAAATATTACTAGAAAAATAGAGCATTGTACTTCACAAATATTTTTTGTCTTATACTATGTTAGAATACTTTTTTCGAAATCAGTTTTGCGAAATAAGCTAAAAAAGGTTAAGAAAGACAAAGTTACTTTCACATTTACCTACACCATTAAGCGTCGATTTATGAACATAAGTCTTAAAAATATAGTGACTATACGCGTGTATAAATTCCTTATTATTTATTTACAGGTAAAATATTTGAGACGAAGTCAGGACCAGAAATAAATAATGTAGCTGTTGATTAAAAGTAAATAAACGTATGCGTTTCATTTCGAAAGAACTTGCAAATAATTTATTCATGGCTTCATATTTGCATATTATTCACCGCCGATTTCCGAGCTGACCGACCAGAATCTTGATCTGTATCAACAGACACTATCTCGACTGTAGTTTGTGGACTTTTTTGTCCTAATACATACCTACTACTTAAAGTCTTGTAAGAGAGTGACACTTGCGCATTTGGGTCACTTTCCGTGAATAACTTTTGATTGCAAAATTAGACCATGAGTGGACCTGCCCATTATTTTTACTCTTCGTTATTATCATATTTACTAGTGCAATGAGAGGAGCTGATGTATTTGCAAGCGAGGTAAAAGCACGGGGTAAAATAATCGCCAGTGCCGCTCGTAGAGGTGAACATTTAAGTGAAGTGAAAATCGTAAATTGATCCTTTTGAATTTGATCGTGTTCTACAATATCCCCCGAAATGCAAGTTCTCCTACAATGTTTTATTTCTAATTTTATCTAATACTCGAAATCATATACCTTTATACTTGATAACAATCCCACCTGATGGTAATCAAATACAACATATACCTACATATATATGTACCTATGTAGTAGGTAGGTACGTACACGCTCACAGAATCATACACAAATATAAATGAGCACTGTTATGATTATGACATAAAAACGATTGTCATAACAGTGCTCATTTAGTAGTATAACGAACCAGTTATATATGAAATGGCTAATAAAGCCGTAGCCCAGTCCGCTTGACCCTGCCCGCAGCCCGCTGGAGTTCCGGGTTCCCAGACTGACCGGCGCTATTATGAGATAATAACGGGTAGCTATTAGATTTTGTTGGACATTGTTATTGTAATGAGTCGACTGCGACACATAATAGAATAGTCCGGACGGGATCTAAGTAGAGCCGAGAGAGGGCGTACCAGGCGTGCACTGCACGCGGGCGGCATGTTCAGCGGGCTAGCACATCGACCTTGGAGGGGCACAATGAGATTTAATTCAATAAAAGCGAACCGATATCAGCTTGGTAGTTGAAGCGGGGGGTAAAACTATGTTAATTTGGTTTAAATGTACTATAAGGTTTTAGTGATTAAATCAATTAGGTAGGTACTTCCTATAAACTGTAGAGACGAATAAACTGTTAGTGATAATGTTACTACGTATTAATAAAACAACTTATAATAACGTTATTAAGTAACTCTAATAACATTTATCAACGTAACTTATTGGATAACGTAGCAAACCTTTTGTTTTAAGAATAACCGGCCAGCAATGTAGACTGTTGCAAATAAACTAAACTACATCAATAAATAAACAGTTAAGACAATACCTATATTTAGTAATAGTTCAAAATAATATAAAAAAAAAACAATAATATTGCTACCTATATTGTACCTACCTAAGCTACCTATGTCATAACTATAAGTCGTCAGGCGACACGCATAAACTTTGTACAGTAAAAAATGTCAAAAATGGCCTTGACCGGTGTAGGAACAGAATCAATAAAGGAGTGGCGAAGTTCGTATAATATGTAATTATGTTTTCCAGAATCTCCCACCGTAATGACAGCAAGAGCCAAGAGGGGACAAGACGCCCTTGTGACCGGTCACGGCAAAGCTCGCTGGACAAACACTTAAGACCTGCCCACATTGCATTAGCTCAACTCCAATTCGATTCCGAATTCCGATTCAGCTCATACGAAAGCATTGTATTATGTGATTTAAGCCTGTTCCTTAGGGTTAAAATTTTCGTCGTATCGTAGTCAGCTATGACACCACGCGTGGTCCACTTCTTTCGAGTATGTAGAAAATTTAACCGTAAAAACGCTATAAGGCTCTTTTTTAATACTTTCTGTGAGTGTATTCAGAATCGAATTAAAATCAAGTGTGTGTGATGTGTGCAGTCCTTTAATCAGATTGAAATACTTTTTATGCACCACTAGCTCTCGCTCACGACTCCGCGCGCCAACTGGAACCCGAAAGTAAAAGTCAATTAAAATAAATAGTGACAAAAAAGATAGATTAATGTTCACTGAACAGTGAAAGAATTTACGTAATAAACCAGACTGGTAAAAATTATGTCGCACAATTATTAAAGTCGTTATGAAAAGTTGCGAATTGCATCGAAGCTTGCATCGGATGAAATAGAGTAGATAGTATCCGAGGTTAATCTGGCGGTGCCACGGCCGCTAAATATTGTGAGCTTTTATCTATAGATAAAACAACACAAGCTATTCGACGTAATATCCGATGTCGTAATACCTGGCGGCATTTCGTTATGGCAGACGATATTTAATACTCTTCTTCTCAGACGGTACGCTCTTGTCGTCATGTGATGTTCCGGGGGGTTGTTAACTTATTCACGATGTCGCCACTTTTTAGCCGTAAGCGGTCATCCTGGTACACTCATGCAGTGGACCGCCCACTGCAGACTTGACTTGGCCGGTCCACCGGCTGGATCTACCTGATGCCCTCAACTCTACCATGCACCACGAGACGTTCGATAGAGCCACATTCCCGCTTAGAGACGTGTCCAAAAAGCTCGCTTAGGCGCTATATGATTCTGAGTTCTTATATGGAGCTATGGAGCATTCGTGCGGAACTCGATTTAAGAAACTCCGAGACTCTCTAGCGCCACATTTTCGTCTATGTTTTTGCTTTCTATTTCTCGTAGCGTCCACGTCGCCGCGACGTACAGGAATCATCATCATTATCATCTCAATTCATCATGGCCCACTATTGAGCACGGGTCTCTTTCAAAAACATAATGAAAACCCAATTTACGAGCGTATTCAAAAAACTAATTATCATAAAAAGTACAAAGATTACAATATACCTACCTAAAAGCTTTCAGACATAAATAATGTTGAACCCTAAGAAGTTCTTAACTCAGTGATTTTCAATTCGTAACTCAGTAAGATTTACGAGCAAGAATGTTTGGAATCTGTAATGAATGGAGCCCTTACACCTTGCTTCGTAGCCGTAGACCTCCCTACTGAGTCGATTATCATCATAAAAATCAATTTTTAGTTCAATGTAACAATAAAGGACGTTTTCACCGAGTGGTGTGTAGACATCCTGCTGACTCAGTCCACCTTTGAAGTCACCAGTTCAGTGCAACCTTTCACTCGCGACAAGAGTGATGTAACGGTTACATAGATTTACAGCCAATATGTACAGCAAAATTCCAAACCGTCCGAGCTTGCCGTGACGTGACACATACATTATAATATTCTCGGTATCAATTCAAAGTAAACGTTGCATTAATTTTTACGTTTAATAATTCAATTTGATTGACGGCCATCGAGCCAGTATTTAATGTACCAAATCCAAAAGAAAGAACGTAATGTTTAAATTAATGAAGTTCTTTATACGGTTCAGAGCCGTATCTATTACATGTTAACCTACGTGTGTAAGTAAGAGTAATGAATTAATGAACAAATGTTTCAATAACTGAATCAAATCACGATTTTATCGTCCGATGACGTAATTGGTATCAGGGCCACCTTAAGCGGACATACAAGGCGTGCACCGCACGTGGACAGCACACACGGGGGTGACAAATGAACCACGCCGGGGTAACATAAAATTAAATCTGTGTAAGTTGGCTATTGAAACGACGAGCGGGAGTACTAGTAAAAAAACGGTTTTGCACGCGGGCGCCTTTACAAGTAGCTGTGGGCCTGATTGGCATTACTACGCAAATCTTGGAATTCAATTGGCAAACCAATAAAAAATATGCAGGTAAAAATAAGAATCTTTGAGATCCAATCATTAGCAGCATAAAGAGATGAATCGCCGCCTAAAAAAGGAAGGGATGGCAGCAAAAAGACTTCATCATCCAGATCCAGTGTGGATTTGTGGAGTATGCCATTTATGTGATTTTAAGGAATTGGAGCTAAAGTTCTAGCTAAACATTACATTAGGCAGTAGAGACTAAGCTAAATGCCTGAAATTGAAAGCACAGATCCAATTTGATAAGTGAGGTAAGCCTTACTTTAAATTCCCATTTGACATTTGTACATTTGGTTCGGATTGTCGAACATGTTTATTTAAGTTTGGTGTTGAGCACGTTTGTTCGACAAGACGCAATCCAGTTGGAAGTTTCTCCGGGAAGATAAATACAAGGCTCGGTTTACTGCGAGTATCAAAGTAAGAGTCGCTAGAACTGTAATAAATCTGGTCCGAAAATAAAATTATTCTTCATAGAATATAAACTCATTTGCACTTTTTGTTTGGTCCATCAAGTGAATTATAAAATTAAATGTGTGTTATTTTTAAATGTATAGAAGACTTTCCAGAAGTAAAATATGCCCATGATTGATAGGAAAACTTAAATGGACATTTTGTTACTTCTCAGATAAATAGAGAATTCTCTAATATTATTTATAAAAAATCACTAAAACCTGAAAGTAGCACTGGCATACCAATAAGTTTACAGATCAGTCTCAAAAATATTCCTTATATTCCATCCAAAGCCAAATAGAGCAATAGTGGAAATACCTTCAATTAAACTGAATCGTACGAAAGCGACTCATGGCTGAAACAATTGGTCGCCTCTGAGTTCAAGTATGATACCAATACATAGGTCCTTATTCATTTTGCACTTACATAGAGTATACCTAGGCAACAAATAGGAATTATGTAGGAATGTCTTGCACAATTGGAATAAACAAAAAATGTCAGACCCAATTCTAACATAACACATTCTAATATAAAATATGAAAACTAGTTTGTTCGTTTAAGACGTACAGTTAATTTATTATTAATAATTAATTATATAGAAAATGAAAGAGACGCATAAATAATAAATAAATTTATAGGTCCCATATTTACATAAATATGGGACCTATAAATTTAAGTACTTAGACATTGATAAAATATATAAAATACATCACATAACTAGGCATTGAAACAAAGTCTCCAATACGTAAATCGATGGATATGGTTACCATAAAATTTCTTCATTCATTTATCATATACCTACCTACATATCACGCTTTTTTGTATTTCAAATAAAAATAATAAAGTATCTACCCCATTAATATGAGTTAATCCGGTATATGTAGTAACATTAATTAATTAAAGATTAATAATTCCCAAACATTATAAAAATCTTCAGTTCTCTAGAATCCTACGATGACCAAACGCTATCTATTAAATACAAAGCCAAACTTTATAAGTTATCTATAAAGAATATTTATAAATAGCTGCGTAGTTCATACCAAGCCTCTTTATTTTTTCTTAGTTATTTACTTAATAATCTTAATTCTCAATATGCGTTTATGCACTATTCATTCAAAGTTCGGACAATACCGCTCTGTTGGCCGCACTGAAAACCAACAGACCCAACGGTAGCTATTCAGGCGCGCTCAACCTTTTAATTACAATAGATTACTTACCGCAAATCTTGTATCATAATTTGTAGATATTTTATCTTGCACGCTGTTATTCGCTGATTGCATTACCGGCTACATAAAGGTCGCCATTTCCTATCGAGCAGCATGATTTGCGTTTAAATAAAATGCGGCCTACGACTCCTTGATGCCGATGTCGAAATAAGTCAACCAATGGGCATTATGTGACGGTGTATTTGAAGTTTGTCGAAAACGAAATCAAAGTTCGAACATGGCTGCGACCTTGGCTCGGTATTTGTCGCATGCGTTATTTTTGCTTCCGTTTCAAAGCGAATGTTGATTTGAAATTACAATTCATGTAACACCCATACTTTTTTTATTAATAAGTAAGTAGATATAATGTTAAATTATAAACATTCTAAAAATGTATAACTCAAAAGTTCAAAAAACTTAGTGCTAGTGAAAATTAATTTACGTAAATTAATGACTTTGACATGAATGACAAAAGAATTAATTAACCATTTATTAATAAAATATTTTTTTAATATTTTTCTTCTGTACGCGCTTTGAAATAATTATTTTAATATGACAAAATATCTACCGACTTCAGTTTAAATAAATTTATTCCCTTTATTGCGCATTATTGAAAATTGTTGCATTTATACATTACAAATATAATTACAAACGCGATAACTAATACCCAGTAAGTAACAGCGGTTGGACAGAAATGGCGAACAATATAAGCAACTAATCACATTAAACAACCTTCTTACTTAGGTTATAACCCGATAATAACTCAGAGAATAATAAATAATGAAGCATTTGATAAATGGGAATAAAAACTATTAATGTTAAAAGCTCTAATGGATAGTTAAGGATATTATTTGCTTAATTAATGTGGACTTAGTACCTAAATGGATTGCAGTTACACAGACTGAGACGAAATTTACATGCCTTGTAATTGGTAAATTACACTTACATAGGTACTTTACACAATTTAAACCCGTAACAACTTACAATATTATTTGTTCAAAGAAACTAAAACGCCACGAAAATAACTAATATTAAGTTCGTAAACTTTTTGCTAGTTACGTACTTGTACAGGATTCTTGCAAACAGGTCTTTCACAGCGTGAATAAGTCGACGGGATTTAATCATTTCTTGCTTAACTCTTTGAACTAAGATTTTATTTTTATAGCCAAGTAACGAACAGCCAGCCCTCCTGCTGTTAAGTGGCCACCGTCGCCCACGGCCATTGAGAACACGACAGTCGCAGACATCGCCGATGCGTTACCGACTCTAACGGAAGAGAGAGACCAGCTGATACAGACTCTACATCTGTATGTATTGTTTGTTTTCTACACATCTTTATATGTGTATATTTAATAAATCAAACTATTTATTCAAACTGAATAGATTAAGCAATCAGCGGTATATATGTTTTATAAATTGGCTTTAATTAAATAAGCCACAGGTAATAAATATCAATCTGTGAAGATAGGTAATCTGGCAATATAAATATCGTACGATTTATTACAATCGCTCGTATTATTTATTGAAGTTTATAAAAAATATATATTATTGAATGTTCATATAGAACAATTTATCTATGCAGCAATTAAAGTTTTATGAAATACATACCTACATACGTTGCAAAATTGTATCTCAATTGCTTTTGGACGTTTTCAACTCGTTTACGTGTAAGTATGAGCACTAAGGAAACGGTTAAATTACAATTAGGTATGTCAGTCATCTATAAATAATAATTATGGAAGAACTTAATAAATAATTTACATTTGACCAGACTCAATCCGGAACGAATTAAGATACGTGCAAGAAGGCAAGAAGGAAGGAACAAGGAAACATGCATTCCAACACCTTTTCTCTGAGAATATATTATTATAACGAGACGGTTTAATGACTGTTCTATACCTAACGATAATAGAATTTGGTAAAGGTTGCCGTGTATTGTTTTATAATTTACTCATCTATACTTACATGTAAATAAAATTGAAGGGTCTGTTTGTGATTTAAAGATATCAGTTTTTTACGTGATACCTACTAAAACAACAATTTTTTAATTTTTTTTCGGTCTGTCTTTTTGTCCGGACTGATCTCCGGAATTGCTAAACGGATTTTATGTGATTTTCACTGGGAGATAGAGAAGGCTGTGGGGCAACATATCCCTAAGCTTTATATCCTGGAGCTCAAGCGGGATCGGGAGTCACGCGGGAAAAACTATGCGCGAACGAAGTCGCGGGCTCAGCTCTTGTTTAATAATGAGTGACCTAACTGAAAAATTTTAACTGAAAAGATTACTAAAAAAATCAGTATAGCTGTGAATATAGTGCTTGACACTTTTAACGTGTACACTTGAAGCGTATTGAGACCCAACGACGATATTTTGGCGTCCTTGTGCGTCATATCACTGGTTCATTACAAATTCGTACGATCAATAACCAGTATAATGTCAAAGCACTTCGCCTGCGATCGCTTTTGAATATAATGCAACTTAACTGCCAGTAAAATGTAAAATATCATTAACAAAATATTGATGAATATCGTACAAGATATCTGGAATGTAAGCGATATGTTGACACAAATCTGATGATATAGGATACGTAAGGTGTAGAATATACCTACATGTGTATGTAGGATGTAGGATTGTCTGTGCTTTTATTGTATACCTGCCTATATCTTATTTTGGTCATAGTGTGTCAGGAACAGGTAATCGAGCTTGAATGTTGTAAACCAATGATGTTATACAGTAAAAGTTACACCCTCTGCGCGCTTTGGTTGTTTTAGTTCCTAAATAACTCTTTGAAATGAGTAAAAATATCGGCATAGAAAAACACATATCGTAAGATCCCTATTGCAATAAAATGATGTTCAAAGTATTAAAATTTTACTGTGTGCTCATAAAACATTTTAAACTTACGTGGAGGTGAACCACTACTCTCGATGATATAGTGTGTAAGTTTAATTATTATGAGACACCCTGCAATCAGCTACAATGATTTAATGTTTTTAAATTTGGCATTGCTAATTCAATTATTGATGTGTTGTTTAATTATTGAGATATTTATTTGTTTATTTCTCTTTATAGTAGACCGAAAATAGTGCAATATGTCTATTCTACATATTTTATAAAATATAAAAGGCAATATTATCGCTACATAGTGTTCTTATGGAGTGAAGAGTATGATACGGTGAGGTAAGGCGCACGAAATATGTATAGAAAAATTATAATTAAAGATGTGAGGATATTAATAGGAATTTTGAGTGGGTATAGCGATAATAAAATCAGTAATAATAATTATTGTAAATAAAAATAAACTATAATCAATAAGAGGAAAGTTGGTTAAAACTGATTCTTTGGACATAAATTAATTTCTTTATTCTCATCATATACATATATTTCCAATTGTTAATTTTGTACCTGGGTTCATTCCTAGCATTTGTGTTCTGTTAAGCACATCGCACCGAACATTAAATAAACGAATTGATTTAAACGAAGTACCTCGATATCTATAACAAGTAGATATGTTTTCCAAGAACTTCGCGTTGAAATCGTGATCGTTGTATTTATTTTGAAAATTTTGAGGTCGTAAAATTATATTCCGGGTCTCGGATACCTTATGATTAGTTCATTCGGTTCTAAGATAAATGTTTGACACTAAACAAAATATGTAAATAAAATGTTATCTATAAAACAACATTTGCGTGAACAGACGCTATAATTCAAGAGTTGTCTAACTTTGACTCCGACCGCAGAGCGCAAAAGTTACTGCTAAAGAAATTCTGTTGTTACCTACATTGTTATATTCCCGGCCATGTTACCTAGTTTGTCACTTGCATCAGGCCGACTGGCTTATGAATAGCGCTAATTACAATAAGTCGTTAGCCATATTATTAATTGTGAGGCGGGGAAATGTAACAATTGTGTAGTTGTTTATAGTTGTAACAGACAGTTTTTATTAGATACCTATTAACAAGGAGAAAAAAAGATTAATGTTGTTTAAGAATCTTACCTTCTAAAACCACCTCCGTTAGTGAAAGGCTCTACTAGCACCACTTTCGCACATGATCACAGATGTATCCAACATGAATTTGTCTCTTTACCTACTTTCATTCTATGATACAATCTATAATAGCAGATTCATTTATATCGTTTTTTAAGCATTGAACTACAAATAATAAACACCGAGAATAGGTATCAATCGTATTAATATAATAGATATTTAAAATAACCATTACCCTCCGTTTAAACGCAACCTGCTCATTACAATGGACATAATTATGTGTAGCTTGTGTGTCGTTACACCGCCTGAAATGATTAATTAATTAATACTTAGGTAACAGTTTATTCATTATTTAAATATATCAATCAATAATAGGTAAGTATATTTTGAAATCTATTAAATTTGCAACTGTGCATTTTGAAACAAGAATCTTTGTGCAAACTTTACTTGGAAGTACCTATTCATATTTTGGGTCAATTTTTTTTGAAGATGTCATGATTTTCATGTTTAGTAAAAATTGCTTAAATAAGAGAAGTGATTTGGACGAAAGTTCCCAAACGAATTTTGTATAAGTGAATTGTATTTTTAAATTCGGTAACTTTGGTAACACGAATTTTCGTACCCTACCTTTATCATAAGGTAAATTATGTCCAATATGCATCTAAATGTTGCTATATTTCTTTACAATGTGGCTTTTATCCTTTTATTATTCCAAATTAGTGCAATTATCGCTTATGATAACATTTTAATAGGAACCTACAGCACTGCAAGGATAATTTACTATGTTGTCTGTATAGTGTATAAAACCAGTCGAACCTCGTTTAAATATGGCGTTCATAATACAGATTTAGCTTAAGCCTTTCATAAAAATGGCACGATGTCGTCTTTATGAGACAGACGATTACCGGTCATCCTTCACGACGGTAATGTAGGGTCGATAAAATTTACAATCCGTTCCGCTGCATGTCTTGATAGGTAATTGTAAGAATGGACTCGGGTTTCGGTACAGAGTCGCGGTCGCAAGATAAATGTATAGTTGCAGGCGCCGGGTTGCGCAACCATGAGTGCCACAGACGCGCCCCACCCACACACCCGAATTGTGTGGATAATTTGTGTCTCGGCTCTTGACCGATAGGAATACTGGTTCTGTTTGTTATGTAGGATCAGTAGGATATTCTGTTAACGGCCAAATTCCTGTTCCTTTCCTCTCCAAAGTCCGAGGAAACAGCAATCCGCAGCGGTTACCTATCAGAACTGGTGACCTTAGTTGTAAAAGCATTGCTAAAATACTTTGAATACTTAAATGATCCCAATATATTTAAATATGGGTTTCCAAATAATGTTCTTCGGTCACGACTTCATGCCGTAGTGATGTGGTCATGATACGGAAGCTTTTTAAAAAATTAAGAGAACCTTGCCGAATTGTTGGCTTCTTGTACCCTAATATTTTTATATCATGTTTGTTAGTACAATTCTTAATGATCGCGTTACATTTGCGATTAATTGATCTTGTTTATATGTTATGATATCGGCAACTCCGAATGCAATCCCAGAATGCCCAGGCATTCTACAGAATGTTAAAATAGATTAAGCCAAACTTGAAATATAAAATTCATTGCAAATCTGGCGACATCGCACACGTCATACAGTGATTTAACGAAATCTAAATCACGCTATCGAAGATTTCTACAAACGCATACATAAGCCCCGATAGCATTCACAAATCTCTTGGGGCCCAGCCGCCCCCAGCCTGACTCCTTTCGTCCACTTTGCTAACTAAACTTACTTGCTTCTCGCCTGGCGAAAGATCTCCCTTTGCTTAATGAACAATAAAAATCTAGGGATTTTATACCGGCTATTCCGTTTATCCCACCTCGCCATCCCACCTAGGAGGGAAAAGTGGATTTTTTTTCCACTTTTCCCACC
>DWJQ01000597.1:0-13540 GCA_018248915.1 Hesperia meskei straton | reverse complement strand
CCGAAAGACAGTCGAGGGAACTCCTCAACGATTTACTGCAGTTATCTAGTGTTTGGACTTGATTAATTTGTAGTGACAAGAATTTTACACTTACATGTTGAATTGAGCGCCATCTGGCGAGTAGTTTTTGAGTTATCTCTACTGTCAAGATTGAAGTCGGTTATTTTTTTTTGTAAAAAGCAATTATTTTATTTTAAAATTAAATGTCACATTAAATTTGTAAAAAAAAACAGAAAACCAGAAATGGCACTATACAACTGATAGATTAAATATAATGTTAAACTTTTTCTATTTTAAAAATGCTTATTTTAAGTACCTACTTTAATTTATAAAATAATTTTGTTTGACAATAATGTTGCTTGTGGGGACCATTTGTTGCCCATTGCTTAATCTGTAACTTGTTAATTTAATTGAGGTTCACGCGATATCATTTTAGAAGGTTAGGTATTATTAAATCTAAATTGCACCCGTTAATCAAAACTGGGACCTCTAGTTCAGAAACCTTAAATTTGTATTATGATCGTTAAAAGACGGTTTAGTGCAATTCTTTAACATTATCATATTTATATGTTACTTTCATATTATAAATGTGAAAGTGGGTTTGTTTGTTTATTTGTGGCTCTTTCAAATCGCAACATGGCTATTATATGTTATGGTTTATGTGTATGGGGATAGTTAGGAGGGTGGAGAGCGACGTAGCCTACTTTTGATTTGATGAAAAGATCATCTAACAGACTTGATTATTTCAAAATTAGATGCATAAAAAATTACCACTTAACTGAGTAAAATAAAATCTTAAATCTGAGAATTTTCTAGTCATAAAGATTTGTAAACGCCTCTGGTGGTAGAATTCAGCGGTGACTTAGTTCATAGACTCCCTTAGTCATTTATGGGTTTTGTGTTACCTTAATTAATTAAGTAGGTACGTAGGCCTGCATGCATGCTATGCAAGTATGCACTTATGCCATAAAGTGCACCGATCACGATTTTAAATATTTTTATAGCACAGGTCTAACAAATTCTAAGAAACATTTTCCCTTGTAATCATATTTAATTACAGCAGTCTTTGATGCTGTATTCCTAAGTATTTAACAATAGCGCTTTTGGTCGTTTCACTGAAAACTCAAGGAAATTTTTACAACTCATAATAATAGCCATAACGTTAGTGAAAGCGGGTTTTAACAACGTGAAATCGTTAGTCGTTGTTTGCGGGTGGTGGCTTTCTTTTTCCCTTCCTAGGCTTTAATTTATTCTCCAAAAATATAAAAGGATTCTGGGGAGACGACGTCGTTAGCGATACTGTAATTTTATTATTTGTATTTTTCACGAATACTTTTAATCACGGAGAGATCCGAGGTAGAATGGGGCTTCACTGTCGTAGGGTAAGCGATAATAAGATAATTATTGTACTTCAAAATTATTATCATTTGTCCTAGTTATATTAGGTATATAGGTAAACGATGATCGATCAAGATAATGCTTACTCAATGTTATATATTTTTTTACAGAATAGAAATTATACACTAGGTATGCAAATTTAATCCAGAACTCAAAGATGATCTAAAATGCTGAATTTAAATATAGTACTATAGGTAACTTTCTCACTCACAAGTTAATCACACACAGTCACAATTAATATTTTTAACTCCACTGATCTGGGGTAAGTCTTTCCCATTATCGTGCACATAACATCAACTTACCTCCAACTCGACTCAGATTCATCTAATAGGAAATTATTTAAATGTGAGCTTTATTTCATGACAATTAAGGTCGAACACTAGGCCGTATTATAATTTGACTTAGACTTGGTTATATGTATGTGTACAATGTATCAATCACGAGCAAATATTGAATTTTAATTGCAATAAATACGATATTAAAATAATTTTAAAGCGTTTCCTATGACTTGAAAAAAAACCAAATCAGACACAAGTTGTTTTGATCGCATTATCACCGTATAACAGGTATTGGCGGTGATATTTGCCATCAACTTGTTTCAAATACAAAGAAATTATAAAATTCTAAAGTTTATCCCTTCGCGGTAAGACGTCTTGGGAGGGGCGAATGAAATCAGATTTCAATTTCAATTAGCGAAGGATCTTCGTGGAATGATCCAAATCAAGTGAATGAGTATTGATGAGTTTGTTCGTTAATATAAATGAGTCATTTGAACGGAGCTGCTCAATCAGAGTACGTCTATTATTGGTTTGTTTTGGACAAATTACCCTAATCTCCACTGGTCATTTATAAATTAGTGATATATTATCTTGCCTAATAAGATTTCATCCTAATGTAACTTATAGATATATACTATTACATTAATTAGATTTTACCCAAAAATATTGATATTAAGTAGGTATTATTGAGTTAAACACCTAATTAAAAAAATAATCTTCGTTTCTTAAAAAATAGGTAAACTTAAAATGTAATAGGCTACAAACTACAAACCCGCGGCTCCATATGTAACTTTGAAAATTTTCGTTGTATGAGTAGGTTATAGGTACCTAACTACTCGTAGGTATTCTAAGTGAAGCAGACAGGCAGACAAAGTTACAGTCGCATATACACATGCCACATGTAAGTGTTTTTCTATTTTTTTTTCAATTCGAATCAGTAGTTCCTGACATTAGCTCCTTCAAAGAAATAAACTCTTCAACTTTATAATATTAGCATAGATAGTAAAAAATTAATACACATACCTATATACAAAATATGTACAAATGTAGGTACAACAGTAGGTACTCAATACGGAACATTTGCATTTTACAAACCATCAACCCCTTATTCACCTTGTCAATTATCTTTCTAAATCAATACGTCGACTATTACCGCGACGCCGAGGTATTAAAAAGAATCAATTAGAGGTATCGAACGTCAGTTATTGCATCGATCGATGCCATTCCTTCCAAGTGTTGTTCGTTCGACAATTAGAAGTTACTGCACGCAAGTCACAAATAATACATTACCACCCCATTTACCGCTTAAAATCACTTACCCTGTCATGTCAGTATGACGTTCTAGATTATAAAGGCAACGATTTCGCTGAAGCGGATAAAGTTCAGATATAATTGGATAGTTTATATATTTTAAAATATTAGAATTAATGGTCGGATTTTTAACGCAGAGCGTCTTGCTATCAGGTAAGACGGCATTTTTGTTATACTTATTTCCTCCTAATAGTTCTATAACGCTTAAATACTTATTCTCCGTTCGCGTTCGGTATGAAATTCGTTACAATGGCAACTCACACAAATGCCAGCTTTTCACTTTTGTGATTACGATTCATTGCAGATTGACGGATAGAATTTACAATGCCTTAAGTACATTTTTCTTATTTGCTAAATTTAACTATGCCTACACAAAATAAAGTTGTTTTAGCAGGGAGTGACATTGACAATTCCATACCCTCAGCGACTCAAGTTCACACTCGCAATGGACCTGTGTGGATAACATTTAGACCAAAGCACATCACTAATAGTCGTCTGAAGTCGATCTGATGATATAGCCGAATAGACAACGGAGAAACAAACTCCTTAACGATTTCCAGTAGTTTAAAACTTTTTGTTTGGATTTGATTGATTTGTATTGATCTCTATGGGCGGCAGCAGAAGGCTGCATGGTCTTTCAAAATCTTAAAACAAATCAAAATATATTTAACAAATTTTTTGCTCCTGATCGTCAAGGTAGTCAAATGATGATGCCAACAATTTAAAAAAATTATTAGAATATTCACTGTTCATAAAAAATTCACAAATTATGGTAGATATTTCATAAAAAGTAATTATTGAGATTACAAATCAGACAATCTCGACATAATAAATAATACATCAAGGAAATATAATCAGAATCAAGTATCCATTTTAAAAGGAAAAATAATTTAGGGATCGTCTAAAAATGCTTCGCAACAAATTCGATTCGCTCAAGTTATTCGTCGACACGAACCAATTAGAAAACTGGACGCCAAGGAAGCCGCAATTAAAAGGAATCCTCGAATATCTTCCGACTTAATGACTTCTTTGCTTGTTAATTCCTTGTCGCGAAGGAAAAAACCCCAAGTCAGATTAATTCCAAGTGCGAGTCGATTGTTTGCATAAGCCTGGGCGCTGGGGAAACATCACCTCACAACCGGCTTAAAAAAATAATTAAAATTCGTAATCACTCTTGACTTGCCCCCTAGGGGGAATGCAGTTCCGTCTTGAGACGACGCTTTCAGAAATAATACCGCGGTTTACGCAGACCGACTCCGACGTTCCTTCAACGTTTCAACAAAATTGTGTTACTCTTACATTACAAGTATTATTCCTTCAACTTTCTCCGGGACGGGCTTGTCGAAATGTTTATAGACGCCTCAAAGATTCCACAAAAACGCTAGTTTCAAAACTTCCGATTCGCTTCTTTACGAGTTACCCAAAAATATGAAAGCTCAACTCACTCTTGCATGCTCTGTGGTAGTTCTGATCTCTCAACAACATATTTGGGCATATTTCGATTACCATAAGCGTTTAACATGATCTATAGTAGGTGCAGTCATTGTTTGGATGCCACACGTTCATCTTGCTTACGTTTATGTCGTATTGCTATTTACTTTCAGATATTGCAAACGATGCAAACATGGACAACTCAAAATGATTTAATGCAGTATTTTATAAAGACAATAACATTTAAAGGACCACAATCCTCTTCAAAATATTTTACTCATACTTTTATCTTAGACAATGCGCTCATTAAAGCCGGTTGAGTAACCTTAAGATTTTCAGAGTAAACGTGTACATCGTCCAACTCAATAGCATGTAAAATAGCTCACAACGGCCAGACATTTCCTTCTTTCATTGAAAAGAATTCGAGCTTATCACGGTCTTAAATTAATAAGCATTCAAGTTGAGCCAAGTAAAAATGAATAAAGCTCGTAACACCGAACAATAGCGTAATAAGGATGGTGCATTTTGTCTCTGAGAGCTCGCTTGCAAAACAACAATAATTCTTGTTCCCGTGAAAAGATTTTCAGCGTTACTCCACTTGAAATTATTATTATTTTTTTCTTGTCGTCGTCTTGCCATTGTCTCGAACTGGAGGTAAGTAATGAAGGAAATTGGGGGTTCTTGGGTTGTACGGAGGGACGAAAGATTTGCGTAGCCGACCGTCGGCTAATGCCGAATAATGAAACAGCTTTGAGACGTTCCCGCAGAATGGCTCGCTCCGGATTTATTAGATTTGCCCTAACGGAATTAGCCAATTCGACAAAACTATCTGCCATAAAAATATCGCTTGTAAAATGAGTGGTTTTATTGTAGCCAATGTTTGGAAATGGTTCTTGATCGGGGTTTTTCGATTGCTGATTTATTAAAACACTTTAAGTGAAATTCACATACGCCAGGAGTATTTTAAGATTTAATACCTACTTACCTACACTCCAGAAATTTACATAACAAATGTTTATAAATTCTTTACATACCTATTATGCACTAAGAATTGCTTTTCACGAACAGCCATGCCTTTATTGTACATAGAAATTACGTTTGTGTCTCATGATTGGAAGTCCAATTTCCATTAGTCAAACTTTCCTAATTGTCATAACGTGAATTGATGCATAATGCGGCACTATTTTTGTACGTAGAAAGTTGTTGTTTTTGGAAATATGTGACCACAACTTACACAATGCTAACCATCACGAAAGATTAAAATATGAGTGAAGCATTAACTTATACCTTCCACCAAACAACAATATTGCCTTCATAACAAAATTAAAATTACATAACGTTAACCACTTTTTGTTTGTTCATCGTTGTCCTCAATTATTGTCGAACACCACACAGGTCGGGGGGTGAAGTAATAATCCCGCGACCACTCACACGCGTCCCAAGTCAAACATTACTTTTGTACTTCCCTATTTCCATATCCCCAAAGCGGTTTTCTTCGTAAACTCCTATATTTCTTGGCTTCATACTCGACCCGACTCACGGCGGACTGCCATCCAGCATTTTTAATCTCGTTCCCTGGATCTTTGGGCACACGTGGGCCCCCGACCCCTCTATGTTTACCTTCCGAAATAGTTTAACGGTAACAATTTGCATCTACTTATGCGCGGTCCGTCCTCGGTTGTTAACTATGCCCTTTTCCGTCTTTTCGTTTTTGCCCAAGCAATCGTTATCTTCACAGCCAGCCGTACAGTCATATTTATTTATTGGGCCATTTCGCAAATTGCGTTTATAATCTAATCCGATTTCAGTTTCTCCAAATTCTAACGATTATAACTTTCTTTTCTGACGTATGTTTTATTTATGTTTCGTGTTATGCATCAACAATTTAGGGTTATTCTTATATTATCGTCAAGAAGTTTTACAAAACGTCTTTAATACAATCTGGAGAAAGGTGACGTAGAAGACTTCTTTACCTTCAGTAATTTAGGAATGCCGACTCTTGCTGTAGAATATCTACATCTCTCTTTGCAATATATTTTTACGTAAAGCATTTCTATTATGTAAATTTTACCATAAATTATGGTAATTATGATGTATCTTATGTACATAATTGTGTCAACAATAAATTTAATTTTAACTTATGGCACTCAATGAGACATTGGATGTCATATTATTATTTGGTAGGTTTATTTTACATTCACATGTAGGCGGTCAATTCTGAGGTAGACATTCTGTATCTACAATTATACCAGAACAGGACTACAGTCTTGTTTTGAAGTGATATTCTGAACATGCTTTTCCGTTAATCGTATGTTTTGTTACTCTTATTATTGTGTTTTTGCTTTTAAATGCTGACTTATCACAGTTAGCGTCATATTAAAAGTTCCATACGGCAATTGGTATTAAGCCTGCAAAAATATGAAGTTTGTCAAGAAATCATAAGTACACACGAAAGTTCCACAAAGATATGGGCAGGTTAGACGTGGGCCTAATCGATATCCTTATAATGATTGCCGAAGGAGCTCGCATACGAAATAAGGAGGGCGCTTGACGTCGGAGGTGTCCGGGGGTGGGCGGAGGGGGGAGATATGAGACGATTTAGATTTTTTCCCTCTTCTATTCTTTCGTTTTTTTGGGGGAGCCCCCTCGAAAAGGGTGAGGAATTTAAGACGGTGTACGATCGATTTTTCGCGTATGCATTGGTATTCTCGTAATGTCTTACTCGAGATTAGAATTATGTTTTCAAGCGAGGTGAACAAATCAGGAAGTTGGGAGCTGAATGATACGCCTATAACCCTTTATAGTTGTATGGGTGTTGCGAAAGGTTATTGTGAATTATTTTTATAAATGAATGATTATTATGAATTATCGTATACATGTACACATGTACGCGGGCAAATGTATCTACTACTTTGCTACTTTCATGACAATGACATCAAAGAGGATAATTTCTTGTCTCAGATCGATTTCCAGCCTGGTCAAGTAAGATTATAATGCGACAAATATACCTACCTGTATCCGATGTCGTGGTTATTAGTAGTTATTAGTGGTTATTAGTAGTATGCTTAACCTAATTTATAATAAGGTGTCTTAGCTACATACTACAATTTCCTTGTCGATTAGAACTTAAGTAATTTATTTACGTTTCATCGGTATGTAAATATGTATGTATGTGTATGCTTACAGTAGGTAGGTACAACGAAATAAGTTATTACTATTTTAAAATAATGTGCAGGATCTGAAACATAACCAATATTAAGAAAACTTGAACAAAAATAAAGGTTAGCTAGCTTACTTCATTACAACGGTTACTAGCAATAATTTCATAATAATACTTATATGTTACTGTATTAGTGTAGCATACACAACAGTTTACCTATCTATCATACCTACTATTAAAAAATTGAGTGACAACCTAGAAAATTAAAACCCGGTTTAAAATGAACCGGATGTTTGAAAGCGGTTTTACAGTGTCAGCTTCATAATTTGAAAGAAAAAACGAAACAATATTTTCATTCATTAATAGATCACCGGCCCGCGATCACAAAAGGCGAGGCGCGAGCCCGTCAAAGGGGCTAAAAGCCTCCAAGTCTACAAAAAAGTCTCAATTAAAAGCCCCACGGAAGCTTTTAGAAGGTAATCCTTCAAATTGTTTCCAACGCCCCGTCATTAACACGGAAAGTGTTAAAAATAAAATTTTTAATCTTTATTACTCGACGACTGCGCTAAACGGGTTAAATTATTATAGGACAAGCGCTATCTCATTTTTTATTTCTTAACCCTTTGCTGATGTAATTTATTGGTGTCTGGGAGATTCACTTTGAAATTTAGTCTGTAATTAATATTCCAGTTGCATGCCTTTTTAACAAAGAAGAATAAAAATTGCGTATTAATTTCTAACTTATTAATTAGTTATTTGACGTTGACTGTCGAATACAATGAAACATTTTAATCAATTTTTAATGTTTATGCAAATCAAAATGATAAAAATATAATTAAATATTAAATACATTTTTGGTCAAATTAAAATATGAATCATAAATATCATTATATCCTTTCAATTTATAACGAGTCAAATTTCACTTTGCTTCGAAGTGTCTGTTGAATTATGCGTACAAATAGATACAGCATTCCGACCGGTCTAACAAACCGCAACAACGGTAAATTGCTTCCTAATTCAGTATCCCCAATTTGTATCACAAATACAAAACCGGATAACTAATCTGAAACGAACAAACTTCACTAATTACACGAATAAATCCAAACAATTTCCCGCAAACTCCGGCCGGTAACAAAAAGGAATTAAAAAGAAAAAACCTTGACAGACGGAGAAAAAAAAACATTCCCTTGACAAGTTTTATTTACCATAAACATTGTTACGAAAACGTGGTCGAGACGCAGCAATGAAGAAGTTTTACGTCATTAAGACCATTAATTAATTCAAATGAAACCACGAGAAAACATTTGCATTCGTCCCCTATTTCTTTTTTTAAGAAATCTAAGTCACTCAAGATTTTCCTTGTAAAAATCTTCTAAATGAAAATTAAGCGCTTAATAAACCGACCGGTGTTGGCACGAATTAATTAATACTTTGGCTTGTCTTGCAAGTTTTTTGCCCCCAACATTTGATATCATTCTAAGGGTCGAGGGGAGTGGTGGTACTTTATAATGGTGTAATAATTAAGACAAAGTCGCCTGTTTCGGCGATAACTCGACTAATTATTCGTCGAGTCGAGTCGTTTCGTTTACACTGAGATTTTATGGAATCACAATTTGTAATTATGTAATCACCGTCCTCTCGTATAAATGCAAATGCAAATTAATCGTTGCTCACTTGTCTTATTCTCGGTTGTTGGGGAATTCTCATGGCATTTTAAGGCCTATGGTGTATATTGTTTGCTACTACAGTCGTACGAATGAAGCGGTCTTTATTTGTCCACAAATGAATCTACAACAACCTGCTATGTTCTTCCAAATCAATTTATTTAAACTAATCGAAGAGGCAATAGTTTTGAACAGGGAATAGTTTTTAAGATTGTTACCTGTTTATAAAAATACAGGATAAATATTTTAAAACATACATTGCCGTTAAAAATAACCTTCGCCTTTTTAAAGTAGTTATGCTAACGCCTTTGTATAGTAACCGATATTTCTATATTGAAATGCAAACTGAATATGTGACAGTCAAAGCGATAAAAAATTGCCAATTAGCGAAAGCGAATTGATTCAGATTAAAGAGCATGTCTCGACAAACATTATATTAGCGCCTACGCTCTCGAGGCGCGAGCTTACATCACGAGTCCAGAGAACAAGCATGAAAGAATTAAAAAATTCCGCACACAAAATTATCTCCGCATAAACGCCATGTACGAGGCTCGATCTGATAATGTGGCCCATTAATTTGAACAAAGTTCGCGTCGACACACCGCCGTTCGCCTTATAAAGGTGAGGCGACAAAATTTATAAGTTCGATTACTTTAATCTCGGTTAACTTATGCGAGTACAATTTCAAAGCTGACAAAAGAAATGCACGCAATAAATCTCGAGCCCCTTATCTGTTAAATATACCTGTATTGTTGTAAGGTGGTGTCATTGTAGAATCTAAAACTAACATGCAGTAATTAATTTAATGAAGCGTCATTGCGAAGCACGCGAAGTTTTTTGATCGCGTGTAACCGGCGCGGAGCTTCCATCGTCCGAGTCGACTTTCGGACGTACAAATTTGTGGAAGCGACTCACATGATGTTAGCTTACTAAAGTTGCACGGAAAAACCTTGCAGCTATTAAATATTTTCCGCGAATAATTAAGTGACACTCGATATCTCTTTTAATTTCTTGGTAAAGTTATTTGCCTACGTTGCTACGGACACATAAATATATGTATATACCTACTGCATGAGAGCAACGACCATTCGAGTTCAATTACCTCGACATCGCATATCTCCAGGGATGTCATATTTCGCTCACACAATAGATCGGCTTAAAAATCAGTTCTTAATCAGTTTAACGCTAATGAGGGCGATATGAATTGCGCTCTTAATCCCCGGCTGCGAGCTAATAAATAAAGGTATAAAATCACGACCATATTTCTCGATTAAGTGCGAAAGTGAGTGCGCTCGTCGATCGGAATCATGCGCAGCGGTGGTAGGCGCGTCATTACTTCGCAGATTGGTCACGCGAATCAGATGCGGGCTGTCCGCACAATTATAATCAAGTGCGGTATGGCACTCGTAATTCTAAAGCAATCAAAGGTTTTGCCATCTGTTTTTAAACGTCTCATGCAGATCTTTGGTTCTGGTTTGCTTGCGTGGTGAAATTGCGAACTATCTGTTTATGGAAGACACGCCGCGTTTCACTGATGACGGCATCATTGTCGAATCAGATTTACATTACCTAAGCCGGACTTATTATAGCCAACGCAGGCTAATGTTGACTCATAATCTTAGGCTTATTTAGTAGCTCGAGTAAGACATGACGTAGCGAATCATCATCCCATCACCGAATATCTTCTATTTAGTTTAAAATAAATTTTGTATTTAAATACACAATTTAAAAGGCAGGTACTTAGTAATTCCGATTAAAAAGCGTTCCAAAGATATCTATTGTTGACACTGCATCTCCATAATCCATAGAAAGCTTCTTACCATAAATAATGCGTGTAGTCTGCTAACTATAATAGCAGTTGTGCGTAGGCGCTCAGATCGACAGGCCTATCCCGATTGTAAATCAGGGCTGGAAAACTATTACCAGTATTGCCGTCTGACTGATGTTTGGACACGGCCAGCTTGTGTTCGAATAAACACCTCTGATTCATGCATTGTATTCGTTTCGTAATGTTTTCTCTAATGTCATTTAGTCAACGCTATCACTTTACAGATATCGACGCGAGACTCGACAAAATTGTAGCAAATGGAATGAATTCACGTTTATTACAGAAAACGTTTAGATTTAAGTACGGGTACTGTTGAAGGGATTTTAGAAATGTTAAAGGTTTTTTTAATCAATGCACTTATATTTTTATGCAAAGTAGGTAGGTATATGCTGTTTGCCTACTTACCTAGTAGGAAGAGATAATTCAACATAATATACATATTATTCAAATTTTAACTCTTCCTAGTTATTTTTAGAAAAGAGAAGAAAATTTTACCATTTCTCACAACGAAGACGCCAAAGATGTAATGATGAATTTTAAATGATTATTAATATTATGAGTTATTATTTATTTATATTTATATACAATTAAATCAATGGTGCATTGCGCAGAGACAAACTTGGTTAAACCAGAGGTAGCCCCTAACGTTATTTATATCGGTATAGGTATAGTATGTATTTATATATAGAAGAATTAATTGAACTAAAACGTTAAGGTTTTATATATTGAAAGCTTAAACGATCTTTAAGATTGTGTCAAGCCCACCAATAGAGAAAAATAGTAAATCTATATTTATCAATAGGGATTCCTTGCAAAGCATTTTATCAGAAAGCTATTCGCGGTAAGAACAAGTTCTTTGAAAATTATAAGATTCTCGACCCTTTTACGGGAGATAAATGAATAAACAAGAGTGGAGTAGGCGTCCTAATAGAGAAATTACTTGGGCATAAAATAAACATACAGAGGTATATAGAGGAACAGTTGTTGTAAATTGATAGTGGGGACGCCACGTGCGAACATGCCGGTCGTGTTGATTGTAATTTGTAGTGCGCGAGCGCATGTACAGACGGGATATTCTCCGCCGCTGTATTATTATTTTATTCTGACCAGTAGGCCGTAAAACATGTCCTCTAATCTAAGTACGATCTTAGATTCGCTGAAAACTTATTGCGCCTACTGTTTTCTAAGCCTGTCTCGGATATTTGATTTCAACGCTCACGTTTTGATGGGGATCGAATATGACATTTAAAATTAAGTGTGTTAGCTGAATTTATTAGATATACTGGTTTTACTGCATATGAACGCGAAATATAGATTTTTTTCTTTTTGGCAATGCAACTAATTCGTTGAAAAAAACTACATATTTGTAAACATAGATAAGTAATAAGTATGTATATTATAGGCAGGTACCTAAGGATTATTTACGTGTACAAAGTTAATTGTAACGTACTTAGGTATATAAAATACCTACCTAAGTATATAAAATATATAATACCTAGTTATAGTACAGTACATGTTCCAAATAAATAAGCATATGAAAGTAGATTAGACCATCTGTCGAACGCGAGCTGAGAGTAATGCTGCAAATTATTGCACTACTTAATTTGAACACGCGAACAAAATTAATGAGTAATAAGACCTCGGTAATCGAGATTTATTATGACATTAGTTTTACAATTTTTATTTCCAATTAAAATAACAATGTAAATAATACAGGGCGGCTAAAAGTAGGCACTTTCTTATTACTGTGCGGCTACACCTGCGTCTTAGGACCCGTTTGTTAGGATCAGACTGTAATAACTCATCTTAACGCGTTAATTAACAGGCTAATTTAATTTTGGCGAATTATGAAGATATTAGACTTGTCAAAATTGTGAAGTATTTTTATTTTCATGTATTAGAAATATTTATGCTAAATAAATTGTTTTTATAAAACTGACTTAGGCTTTAATAAACATAAATTCCTAACGCATAAAACACCAACCTTTGTCATACCTCACCTGGCACCTGACTTACCTGATCTGACAAGCTAGCTAGCACTGCAATTAATAAAACTGATTGACCAATAAGTGCACATCTATGACTGGCCTCAGCCAAAAGCATACATTTCCATCACGCACATTTTAAACTTCATTCCAATAATAAACATGAATGAAGGAAGTGGTCATTATTTAAATTTTAATTTATGTGCAAACTTTCCCAGTATAACGGCGGGAATATCCAGTAGGATCATAGTTATTGCTAACCGACTTTGGCAATCGCATTACACGATAATCATAGATTGAGGTCGATCGTTAGCACATTTGCCAACTATGTGGAAATAAACAAGTAATTTAACTGCATTATAAGCTGCTACTGAAATTTTAAGCTATACTTAGGTATTGCGTTCGCGTTAGATATGAAATTCACTTTAAGGGTCCCCGCAGACTAACTGCAGCCACCGGCGGCTGTGGCGCTTCTTTTTAGAAGC